>BTPG01000002.1:310347194-310431340 GCA_036245525.1 Semisulcospira habei
TAGAACAGGGCGTGCTTGTCATTGTAGACCTCCGAACTGCAAAGGCGTTAGTAGTGCACCCATTGTTCCCTCAGTAGTTGTGACAACGACATGTTGACTCTTGCCGTGATTTACCCCTCAGAATGCCGGCTTACTCACAATGTAAACTAACTGTCTACAGTATTACATTTCTCCAACGTGCAGCGACATTTCGGCGATTCAGTCGTTAATCACTCATTCGAGACGTGCCGCCGCATTAACGCGGCATTTCACTCCCGAGGTACGAAATACCCACATTTTGGAAATAATTATCCTCTAAGCACTGCTTTACAATTTAGGAGACAGATTGACCATGATAGTTCAAGGGTGGTGGCAGAATAGCTTGGCGCCAAGCCGTATGCTGCCACCACCCTTGAACTATCATGCCGTGGCCATATCTTGCTGTGGTGTGTCTCGGGCAGAATGAGTTAATGGTCAACATTTGACGATATGTGCCGCGATGAGTCACCTTCAGTCAGTTCTTCATTATTAAACGACCCATCCTCCGGAGTGACTTTGGATAAGCGTTAGATAGCTGATGTAAAAAAAAAAAAAAAGAAGAAGATAAAACATAATTATATAGCAGTCGACATCGCTGACGGAGCAGTCGGATATAAAAAAAAACCAATGCCGTCAACACTATTTTTCTATGTAAGTTCCTTCGCTTAAAACAAACTTCCGATATAAGAGGAAACAGATTACCCTATCAAAATGTTCTATCTTAACTCATTCTCACAGGAAGATAAGGATCGACCATGATAGTTCAAGGGTGATGCCAGAATAGCTTGGCGCCTATGTAATACTGTAGACAGTTAGTTTACATTGTGAGTAAGCCGGCATTCTGAGGGGTAAATCCTCCCCGCCTATGGGCGCCAAGCTATTCTGGCATCACCCTTGAACTATCATGGTCGATCTGTGTCCTGCACTGCAATGCAGTCTTCAGAGGACAACGGCAAAATTTAAGGATTTCGGTCTTGGGGTAGAAAGAGTTAAGTTAACTGAAGTAGCATTATTAATCATTGGCCACTCCTCTTGAGCTGGTTATCTCCCGCGGCTGGAAGTAAGTCGGATACAGAAGAAACGCCCCCCCCCCCCCGCCCCCCCCCCCCCATTACAACACACATTGTGTTATAATTGTAATTATAAGCTTCTTTCTTTCTTCGTTGGGATTTTATGTGCATTTTACGCGCTGGGCAGTCACCCTTTTTGGTCTGGATTTAGATACCGTATTGATTTCTCTCATGCGCGTCCTTTTTTTGCTTTTTTCCCCCTCTTTCTATTTCTCCTCCGTAGTATTTTTTTTTTTTTTTTTTTTGGTCCCCTTGCAACATTGAACATTCATTCACCGTTTTGTAAAAGTACGACACGCGTCCCTTGTTTACAATAAACGGTCCGTTGCCTCGCTGCAATCGAAGGATCGTCACAGAACACCCGGCAACAGCCCATCATATTTGCTAACGGTGACGAAGCTAGCGGGCAAAATCAATGTTTCTACCCGACTGCATAGGACTGAACTGATATTAAGAAGTTAACAAGGACAGAGTCTGTTATTACGTATATGGCATATATACGATGAAGCAACATGTGTCAGTGTGTGTGTGTGTGTGTGTGTGTGTGTGTGTGTGTGTGTGTGTGTATGTGTGTGTGTGTGTGTATGTGTGTGTGTGTATGTGTGTGTATGTGTGTGTGTGTGTATGTGTGTGTGTGTATGTGTGTATGTGTGTGTGTGTATGTGTGTGTGTGTATGTATGTATGTGTTGTGTGTGTGTATGTGTGTGTGTGTATGTGTGTGTGTGTGTGTGTGTGTGTGTGTGTGTGTGTGTGTGAGAGAGAGAGAGAGAGAGAGAGAGAGAGAGAGAGAGAGAGAGAGAGAGAGAGAGAGAGAGAGAGAGGCTATTCTGGTACCACCCTTCAACTAAAATGGTTGATCTGTAATGTACCCTTCACTGGACAATACGCAGATTTAAACAAATAAGCCTCAGGATGTAATGGGGTACCATAAATAAAGACACCGAGTCAGTTGTAAGGCCGAAACTGTGAGTGTTTTCTCTTCGTTATGTATATCTGTGATGAGTATTTATTTATATAATGAGCTATACGGTCCAAAATTACAGACCAGCAAACACATATGGGTTATGAACGCAAGCCGTGTTTTTGGCCTTGAACTATATTTAGCTCGATAGTCAGTGATAAGGCTAGTCATTTTAGCGTTGTGTTCAAATCTGCTTCGTATCTACACGATGACGCCGTGGTTGTCTCCCTCGATGATTCTCTACCGCTGATCAGCGGTAGCGATTGGAAGGAGACAACCAGTGTGACACAAGGCGGAGCACCTTGCTTGGTGGCTGGCGCAGGACTGACTGAACTCACTCATGCAACTGCGCCCAGGTGGACAACATTCCTGGTTCATTTGTGTCAAAAGTTCATCGCCGCAAAACTTCTTGTTTCGCTTCGGCATTCTCGACAGGCCAGGGCATGACCAGGCAGATAGCAAATGGCATTGACGGATGGATTAACGGAGACCTTGTGGTTGTTAAAAAGAGATATGGCCTATCTGTGATCAGTACCTCTGGCTTTAAACTTTAAATCCCTTCACTGACAGTGGACGCAGATTGTGTTGCTGAAATCTATCTGCGAAAGAGTCCCGCAGCCGTCCAAGGGGACATGGGTACACAGCCGTGTCAGCAAGAGGCATAGATCCTCATGAGCCCCCGCAATTCAGTGCGGGGGCTCATGAGGATCTATGTCTCTTGCAGTTGTCTCGTGTTCACTTTTTCCTCGGCAATGAAGGGCTCTCGATTAGCTGCACTTTCACCTTCTGAATGAGACACGAAATACAAGGACAAACACCAAAAAGGGGGGGGGGGGGGGGCCAGGGGAGACATTACAGAACAAGTAGGTGCTAGAAGTCAGCAGTACATTATCTTATCATTACGTCTGGCGTTTCGCCCAAAGCGATGTTGGGTGTACACAGAACAGAAAACAATGTAAAAACTAAGATGACGTTCTGTATACATAGCACTGACGGGTTTAGACAGCTGCCAACCCTAATCACCAAATCGTCCTGGCAAATCAAGTTGATAGTGCCAATGATAGGATTATGACTGACTCCGGCCAGTACCCACTCCTGTTCCGGAAACACGCAGTTTGGCACAACCACTAGTATCCCTTTCGCCTCTAGGGCCAAGCTCCTGGAGTTTGAACAACTATGCCAGCTCGACGGTATTGCCTGATTAGCTTGGTGCCTTCCCAGGCCTAAAACTAATCAGGCACTGCCCTTTCATTGTCAAAGTCGACCCTATCTCCTAAGACGCGTGTGCTTCACTTAGAAAGCGGGTCCGCCTCAGTAAACTGGAACGGGCTGTTGAGCCTTGGACGTGAGGGGGATACACCGGCTGAGTTCAACTGAACCCCGCCACAGGCGATTACGTGATAATCGCACGAAACTAGTGCAAGCTTATGTGCTTTTGAGTAAAGTTAATCCGTCAAGATTTGTGTTGCGGCCAAACAAACTCACGCACACTAATTAGTAAATACAGTGTCGCTGTCATTTACGTACCCACAACCGGCCCAGCAAGGCATCTGGCCCCAGTTGCATGAGTGAGCTAAAGCCGCGGAGCACGGCTTTGTTTAGTGGCTTCAGTTGTGGAGGATTTATTACTAAAGGCCACGGTACACAGTGCCGTTTCCGTACTGTACAGTCTCTTAGCCATAGTCAGTCCCAGGCATCTCCTAATATTTAAATCCCCTAAAAAACACTACCGCCCACCAGCTGCACATTTGCCATGCACAAAATAACAATAAAAACAGCACATTGACAGTCTCATTTCTTGGCTATGAACCCGATTCCTTACCAACCCCACACCCAAGCACAGCTGAAATCAGCGTGCCCCTCAAATCACTACGTCAACGGCAACTCAACATAGGCCCACAATTGTCCACTGGATAAGCTCAGGATGGTATGAATCAAAGCACCAAACATGTCTCCTCTCATATAACCAGAAATTTCCAGCAAATTCTAACATTCAGCCCTACTACAACATTTCAAACAAGGCAAAAATTATTTTTAAAAACACCGGTCCTTGCACTGCCTGAACTGGCCAAATTTGACTATGTAATGTGACCTAGAGCTCACTCGTGCCGGCAGATTGCCCCTAGTTCCCAGTTCCTCAACCGGGTGGCGAATCCATTTGCTATGTAAAAGTGTGCAGTGTCAGCATGTTGTCAGACACGACTAGACAGCAGGTTATGTCTAAGTCAGGGATGTCCGCGGTATGGCAGAAGGGGCGCATTTTAATGCACACCAGAATCACGATTAACTGTGTGCAAATTCACTTCATGGCTATTTTCCTTTCAAACGCCTCGTGAAAGCACACACCCATTACACGAGTTCGCTTGTCTAGGAAAAACTGTGTGTTGGAATGTGATTTTGCTCTACGCTGTAAGTTTCCAAATCAAACACTTGCAATATCAATATCCAGTTAGCCCTAAGTCGATTTTTATTGCTTGCATGTCGCTTTAGTTTTAAAAAAAAAAGTACCTTTCCAAAAGCAAAGTATTTGCGGTAATTTCTTGCGTCCGGGTCCATGATTGATTTACAAGGCAAAGCTCTCAGCAAACTGGCACTAGTTGGTTGACATTTTTAGAAATGCATAGCATGTATTTTAATTAGTTAAATAATGACTCATTCCGGGTGTTCTATTAACCCAATGAGCCCCGACGCGCTACATAAGGATGATGATGATGATGATGAAACGTTTATTAGGATAAAGTTCAGTTTAGGCATTGAAATACCTTTCTTCCAAACTGTCCTTTGTTCACTATAATACATTGTAAAAATCACTGCAACAAGACATCAATAACTAACTTAATGTACATAAATCATGCAAAACTACTACAAAGTACTATTAATTAAAAAACAATACTGAACAACTAAATGTATATGAAAAAAAAGGTCGGTTAAAGATTGCAAGTAACAAAGCTTTTAAGGTCTCTTTCATTGAGTATAATCGAGCATGGTAATTCAAGGGTAGTGCCAGATTAGCTTGGCGCCTGATGGCGCCAAGCTAATCTGGCACTATCCTTGAATTATCATCCTCGGTCCATCTCCTGCAACTAGTGCATATTTCGTTAGATGACACTTCCAAAACTATGATTTGGGAACTATGGTGGTGGCCGGGTTAAATGGTTAAGGCGTCAGTTGTGCGCTTGAGCGTAATGCACGAATGAACGCACACGTGATCACAAACACACGCACGCACGCACGCACACACACACACACACACACACACACACACACACACACACACACACACACACACACACACACACACACACACACACACACACACACACACACTTTTCTATACTCATTCCAAGCGTGTATCAGAAAGTAATAAAAAGTCCCCGGGTAAGCACCTGAGCCCTTCAGCCACAACCTTTTCTCTTTTACTCAGTTGGTTTCATGACTGTGCACTAAACACTCCAAACAGCTCTGCTGCGGTAGATGGGCCGATCATGACAGTTCATGCGTCGTGCCTGATTAGTTCTGCGCCTGAAAGAAGCCAAGCTAATCAGGCACCACCATCAGGGGCGAATCAGTCACATCCATTGGGGAGGGGTGGGTGGCGGGTGGTTTCAAGCATGTTCAATTAATTTTGGGCTCCACGGCCCCCCACCCCACCCCACCCTTCTCCCAATCAACCACTGACTGACCCTTTAGCTGTCATGGTCGGTCCGTATCCAACGCTTTGCGCTTGAATGGAAAGAGCAAGGTACCCGTAGTCGGCACTATGCCAGGAGCGGGGCGCTGACAGGGTTTATGTTCTTTGTTCAGTTGTCACTGTGTCTGATTACAGCACTTATGTATACAGTAGAAACCTTTGTAAGGCCTCACCATACTATTAAAAGTCGGGTAGAGCGTGAATACGCGAACTTGCGTCACACGGGCCACGTCTTATTGAATTATAAGTATCTCCTCGTATAACATTATACCCGGCCTATATCGCATTAACTCATTCAGCCCTGACGCCCTACAGCAGGAGATGGGTCGACCATGATAATTCAAGGGTAGTGCCAGATTAGCTTGGCGCCTGTCGGCGCCAAGCTAATCTGGCACTGCCCTTGAATTATCATGGTCGATCCATCTCCTGCAACTGGTGCATGGTCATTAGATGACGCCTCCAAAATTTGGGAAATACGGCTGTCGGGCTGAATGAGTTAAACACACATGGAAGGCCTCACGTCATACCAGATAACTAAATCAATCGTACGCGTCAAGCACAGAACGCACAGGCGTAAACAAACGATAAAAAACATTCTCGTGAGCTCCAGACCAAAAAGGTGACTGCCAAGCGTGTACAATGCAGAGAATAACCCAACGAAAAAAGAAGCACGCTTAAAAAGACAGTTACAACACAATTGTAACTGTCTTTTCGGAGCTTGCTTTTTTCTTCGTTGAGCTATTCCCTGCAATCTCGTGAGCCGTCGCTGTTGATGCATCTCAAAGGATTCAGCTGTACATGACGATCCTAAAGTGTTGGCCGTGTGGTTCTGAATGTGGAACAATAAGGGAGTTTTAGACAGTCTCACTCCATTGAATTCATTTTCTTGTTCAGCTTTGTCCATGCTAGGTTTGCTTAATATGCTGATGAGCAAAAGAAATGCGACATTTTTGGAATCGTCGGAAACCGACTACAGTGTTTCCGATGATTCCAAAACTGACTGACAAGCAAAGAAATGCGACATTTGTTTTGTTCGTCAGTATAATATTCTGTGTCTGTATTTTGCAGAGTCCGAGCACTCTTCCAGAGAACGTGCGTCGATCACTGTCCAGCTGCCAAAGGGCACGGAGTCCAGGCACACCGTCAAGGATCTCAACGGAAACTGCGATGTCATTGGGCATCAGAACAGTCCGTGTAATGGCGAACAGGATAAGGAAGATAGAAAGCCTGTAGCGTCTGCTCGAGCTGAAGACTTTCTAACAACGTCCTGTATTGCCAGCGACTGTGTTGGCTCTGCACCCTTTGGAACTAACGGATTTTACGGCTCTCGACGAGAACACGACAGTGGAGAAACGTCTTCAACGGGCATCGGCGATATTGAGAAATCTTCTGCAACCAACTCCTCGAGCAGATTAGCTTCTACAGCCAACGGAGATATTCAGAAGTACTCCGGCGCCGACACATATCTCCTAGCTAACTATAGTCTTGGCATGCCAACCGGCACGGCCGCCAGCTACGTTGAAGAAGAATCCATCAGCAATAGCGGAGCCACTCATGGAGTTTACAACTATGACACATCTCCAATAGTAAACGACGTCGTCGAATCGTCTGCCACTGCTCACGACGAAGAGGTTCATCCGCAAAGAACCGATGGAGTTGATTCCCGACACTCCCCTCTCAGCGAAGAAAGCCCATGGCTTCATCTGATTCATCAAAACAATACGACGGCCTGTCAGGACCCTCTTTCGTCGACCCTGAGTGGCAAGCCAGAAACCCTGGATGACAGAATGATGGACACACATGCAACATCCGATCTAAGTCAGTTTCCGAACATTCCTTCCACACAATGTGAAGATTCGGCGTACGGTCCTTCAAAGGACAAAAAGATTTTAATGAGTGATAGGAAGCAAAACCCTCCAAGGATTCAAAAGGATAAAGTTGAGTCCGCAGTGTTGGATCGTCTGGGCTTTGCGGGAGTGAAAAGAGAGGCCTGGAATATCACAGCTGTTGGTCTGAACAGAGAAACGACGAAAACTGAGAGCGACTCATCGAGTCCCGTGTCTTCCCTCGATTGTGAAGTCGGTAGCGGGAGCCGTAGTGCAGCTGAATGTTATGGACAACAAACACAGATATACCGAGAGGCACAAGACACGCATCATGCTCCCGAACAAACTCTCATAAATGAGCGTATTCAAACCACAGGTGACATCCCTACATCTAAGCACCACGAAGAAAACCCGGACGAATCAGAAGACCCACGATCAACACCTCCAAGTGGATCAGAGCCCCAGGTTACGCCGGGGTCCGCAACTTTAGGAGGGTCAGAACACACAGGATCAGCGACACCAAGTGAATCAAAAAATGCAGGATCGGTGCCTTCAGTTGGACACACTATCGCGGCTGGATCAGAGACTTTATTAAAAGATGTCTGTTCGCTTTCTGGAGAAATCAAGGCTGTTGATGTTGTGGACAGTGGTGTGATCTGCAGTGCCGAAGAGAGTCGCAATACAGCGATGAGGCAATCAGGACAACCCGATGAGCCACAGGCTACCGTTATGGAGAGCGAAGCTCTCAACCATACATCAGCAAAGCCAGGCCAGTTTTCCTGCAGTCTCATGAACAGCAGTCCTGAAAACCAAACTATGGAAGAACAATTCACGCAGAAAGAGACTTCCACAGAAAAGCTAATGGTGACCGAACGACCCGGTACAATGCAGCATTCTCAGAACGGCATCTTGGACAGAGAAGGAACAGCAGACTCAGCAACTCTTTGTCAACATGCAGCTGCCGAAATGCGCGCGTCGTACAAACCAACAACTGATAAGGAAGAAGCAAGTAATTCCACTACGCGCGGACAGAGGTCCGAGGAAGGAGGCTTTGCTAATGTGCAGTTACTTAGCCAGTCAGAACTGGAACATATGCAAGGAAACTCCTTCACACAGACACAAACAGAGGAGAATAAACACGGACTACTTACACAACCAGAAACAAGCACGGGGTCGGAGACAGTGGGCGAATACAACCACATCACCTCTATTGAAGACGACCACCATGATTTAAGCTTTAATAGTGATTTTCTATCCACGTCCTTGACCTCTGATTACGGAACAATGTCACCTCGCAATGACCTCAGTGGTGGTACCTCAGACTCCGGTTTTCTGAGTTTTTCCTCAGTGGACGACAGTCACTCACCTAAAAACGCGCTGCAGACGGCTGCAAGCCCCAGAGTGCGGGACATCATCAGAGGCCTCGGTGAACTTGACTCTGGACTTAACCTTCACCCGTCAGAAAGTACAAGAGAGCAATTGTGCATGACGGAAATACAGCTGAAACGTGAAATCACTCTTACCAAGGAAAACATAAAGAACACAAGCGCCTTTTCCAAACACTCTGGACTTACTGGCAAGGAAACGCAACCCGAAACTGTCATTGCAGACGTAACTCTTGATGAGCGAAGCGCCGTTCAAACTGCACAAAACATTTCGCCAAATTCTCAGAAAGCAACGTTGCCGTCCGCTTCAGATCAGGCATTATTGAACGTTGGTGGCAAGACCTCTGTTGAATGTGACACCAAATACAGCCAGTATAGTGAGGATGTGCTCGGATTTGTACCACGCGGTGGTGACCTTCCTGGTCCTCTCAAGGTCGACTCCCAAGTTCAAAGTGACGCAGCACTTGACGTTTCCCACAGTGATGACTCCACGGGGCATGAGGTCAAAGAAATGTCCGGATACACATACATGGATACGTGGAAATGTAATTTCTTTTCTTTTGTTGTCATGATTTAGCGGTAGTCAGATCACTTTCCACACAGGCTACCCCCTCGATCCACGACACAGCTAGGCCATGCAGAGCCTCGAGGAAGGTAGCCAGTGTAATCATCAAAATCAGCATTGTCATAATCCAAACCCCTTCACTGCCAGTGGACGTAGATCGTGTTTTTGAAATCATTGTAAATTCAGCGTCAAAGGAACATGAATACAAAGTGTTTTAGCAAGAGGCATAGATCTTCGTGAGCCCCCGCCACTGCGGGGGCTCATGAGGATCTATACCTCTTGCAGTTGGGTGGTGTTTCAGCTTTTTTGTCTCGGCAGTAAACGGGTTAATCAGTTTCGTCCGTTTACTCTGGCATTTCCGTCGCCATCTTCTACTTCAGTCTTGTCCTTGACTGGTGAGTGTGTGTCGTGTAGGGAGGGGGGATGAAGTAGAATGTGTACTCAGCGGGCAAAGGGTCCTCCGAAGGCAGATGGCCTGCATTCGCACAAGAACGTTTTGAAAATCCTGCTACACATTTTTAGTTGTTGTTTGTTTGTTGTTGACTTTGTTTTAAAGTTTGCCAGGGACACAGTTTAACTTTATGCTGATACGTGTAGTACAACACACAATTTTGTGTAGTCATCAGTTTCACTGATTTCATGTGTCACGCGTGACTTGTTTCAGACGATGACGTGGACAGATCCTGGTCATGGGGCGAGCTGTTGCTACCGCTGTATCGTATCATGGTCTACGCGCTTTCAAAGCCCGAGATGCCGTACTTCTGACAACCAGACATCTCTGATCACAGTCCTCAAGCAATCACAACACTTATCCACCACCTTGTTTCAGACCTGCAAGAGGCATAGATTCACATGAGCCCCTGCTACAGCAGGGGCTCATGTGAATAAATGCCTCTTGCAGGTAACACGGAACGCGCTAGCTGACAGACTGAAAGAATACGTAAGGTCTTTTACCTCTGGTATTCTTTCAGTCTCTCAGCTATGGTATTTTATCCTGTGCCTATGCTCAGTCTTTTAGTTAGCTCATTCCACATCTCAGTGCTGGAGATATTCACATGCATCACTGCATGTGCGGGAGCTCATGAGAAACTAAAACTCATGCTGGAGGAGGCCAGGGTGAATACATTCAGCTGGTAGAAGAAAATAATATGGAGACTTTTGTGTTTTAAATCGGATATCTGTGATGTTTTTCTTCTTACTTTAGCACTTGTTTTTTTTTTATTCTTTCACGACATGACACACACAAATTAAGTTCACAATACAAGCGTATGTACTAACTAACTGTTAAAAAAGTATAAGCAATAGAGACATTTTGTATGCTTCGCACTAGTAAGATCAAGCCAGCCATCCCACCTGCTCTCCAATTTAAAATAAAGTGACTTTGCAAGATTTGCTTGCACTTCTGTTTTACTGTAGCTACTACTACAAGTAATAATAATGCGTCAAATCAAAATATTCTAAAAAATACGATGTTGCAAGGAAATATTGCTGTAGCCGGTGTACTAGAAGTTGATCAGCAGTAGGGGCCTACCGAATGCTGGAGTTTTAATGCTTTTAGTGTAATTAACTAATTTGACATGTGCTGCACACGAAAACGCAACAACTGAACTTCGTACGCCGCGTACCCGTGTGCGGCACATCTCGAATGAATGAATCCAGATACTGAAACGACAATAGGAGATGACTCGAGCGTGGTACAGGTCAGCCTCAGTATATCGCGGTACCGCGGCCTAGAGACTTAAAGTCACACCGCGTTACTCACGATCGATCGCGTTATTGTAGTCCTGAATTTACATTAGACGTGTGAAGAAATTCCGCGTGGTGACCAAAAGGTCCTCGGACCAACGTCAGCCTTAGCCGTGCGCGGGCCGGCTAAGGCGCTGACGTCGGCCCGAGGACCTTTTGCTCACCGGGCATATTCTCCAGAGGAGCACTTAACCTGCGTGCGTTGTCAGTATCAGTTCACTACGGCGGAATACTATAGTCCGCACGGTATTGAGGTTGACCAGTCTTTGTGCCGAGCGAATCTGGTACCGCGTCTCAACTATCATTGTCAGTCTGACTCCTGAACTAAACGGATAACATATAACATCGAGCCTAAAATTTGAAATCCCCGCAAGCTGCAAAGAATTTTCTCTGCGTTTTTATCTCTTTTAGTGATCCCATTTTAACTAGCAATCTGTACCTATAACTGTTGTTATTGTAATTTGTACGGTTAGCTCATTAAATAAAACTTTTTCTCTCCTAACAGAATGATGTGAATCTTGTGTCTTTGCGTATATATATATATATATATATATATATATATATATATATATATATATATATATATATATATATATATATATATATATATATATATATATATATATATATATATATATATATATATATAATAAGTTATTGGTCGGAGGGGTTCGCTACACGGACCCTTGTAGGCCTGAGGAGGTCAAAGGAAACATTGTACCCCGAAGGCCGAAAGCCTGAGGGGTACCGATTCCTTTGACCTCCCGAAGGCCTACAAGGGTCCGTGCAGCCAACCCCTAAGACCAATAACGTATTTGTTTTCATTCCTCCACTATTTTCGTTAAAAAAAAAAAATCAAGAAGACATCTTGCGACCTGGATCAAGCCAGACATGACTGACGTCAAAGGAGTATACATTTATACATAATAGACTTATGACGTAATTTAAAATATATCATAACGTTGCCGTCTCCAGTACTGAGTGTGCTTGTTGTTTCCAACAACACTAAGTAACTTTTTACTTTAGAACGTTTGGCGATCTTTTATAGAACAAAACTGGCATCCAAGATGCCTCATCGAGAGGGCTACAAAACGTCCGCCAATTTTTCGCTACAGGGTTTTTTATATCACGGTCACATGGTACGGTTTGCGCTAAAGTGACTGGTCGTGTGACGTGGGGAGGAAAACAAATATATATATATACTATATATATATATATATATATATATATATATATATATATATATATATATATATATATATATATATATATATATGTGTGTGTGTGTGTGTGTGTGTGTGTGTGTGTGTGTGTTTGTGACAATTGATTTGAAAACTCAAACCATCTAGAAACGAAAAAGCAATGGGCACGCATGAAAGGATCGTGTCATTTGGCCTTTCCCGTAAAAATAACCTCACCGCTGGACACGCCGGGTATGCTTATTTAGGCTGTTACATCTGCAAATAACTTTTTTTTCTTGTTTGGAAGTGCTTTGGGTGAATTCACGATAGACCAGTTGGTAATATTCAGACCAATCTAGTAGGCCCTATAGACTGCAGCACAGTTTACAAAGTAATGAACTTATTATTATTATCAATTGCACCACACATACGCATTATTCTGTAGTATTTAAAACACAGAAGTAAGATGGAAGTACAAAGCCATTTCAGCATATGTACGGATATAACTTTAAAAAACTATATGCAACAGCTAGGAACACTTTGCAGGCTTCACACCAGTAAGATCAACAATGATTAATGATTCAATGAAGCTTTATTTATCAACGGTTGAGGCATTGACATCGTCATAGACATAGCCATTTTTCAAACCAAACAAGAAGTACAAGAACAAAAGTAAAAGAGCCTTCAATTATCAATTTGTGTGTTCATATAGTTACGTCAAAACAATTCCATGAGAAGAAGTCCGGCCTTGAGTTACAAAAATATCTTGTGGCCAAAACACTACAGCGTGACATGTCTAATCCAAATGAGGGGACCCCAATGCGCAAGAAGCCATCGGGCCGAAGTCGGCCGCCGTTGGCTCGCGCACAGCATGTCGTGCCGCGGGCCCAACGTGCGCGGCCGACGTCGGCCCCATGGCCATTGCGCAATGGGAACTGTGTTCAAGTGCCTGAGGTGTTGGAATACTACAGTAAACACCGGCTGGCAGATTTTTCAGCCTTGGAAGTTGTCGATCCACAGCCGATACTGAAGAGAAATTTGTTTTCAAATGTGTGTCATTGGTCTTTAATCCATTTAGCCCCACGGACACATTTCAGTACCAGTTGCAGGAGACCATGATAGTTCAATAGCAGTGCCAGATTTGCTGGCACTGCCCTTGACCCAGGCAAAACGACGGGCTTGTTCAGATAGCATGTTCGTTATAAGGTCCTGGTAAATCAAAGTGGCACAGTTGCAGTGCGGCCGAACTAATCGGTGTTCAGGTCGTACTCCATAGGCAATAACTGTCCCCGTTCCCCCACAACCCGCCCACTACAGCCGTCCATTATCACTCCGGTGCCGTAGACGGGCCCCGAACTAACTAACTGCCCTTGAATTATCATGGTCGATCTATCTCCTGCTGTAGGGCGTCGGGAATAAATGAGTTAACTCATTCAAGGCGCCCCACATCAGCAGCTGCGGAAGTGTCTATAGCGTTCATGCGAGGCCCCTTGACTGAGTTACGAAAAGAGATATATAAAGGAACAGAGGGAAGTGGATCCTTTTGAGTCATATATGACTGAAATGTTGTTTTGACTCTCTCTGCAACATTTTATGCATTTACAACTTTTCTCATCCTGCACCCATTACTACAAGATTCAGCTACAAGGAAAACTTAAACGTGCTGCAAATGAACCGAGAACTGATGATCTTTTGCTCAAATAAATCAGTGCTAACAAATCAGCATGCATGCACACACACCCACACACACACACCATCACATGCACACACAGATGAAAGGTTCTTTTAAATGTACACTTTATTTTATATGATCAGCAGCCTGTGCAAACACAATTGGAGATGGAATGTGTACAAACTGTACTTTTGAATTTGAAACAACAATTTTCACACACAAAAACACATGTATTTATGTCTAGATAAGAGGGCACTCACACAAACACACGCATGTAGGCATTCACAAAATACAACCACATGCACACACACATACATACACAAATGCATGCACGCACACACAGTACTGATAAGCGCACACACAGTACTGATATGCACGCACACACAGTACAGATAAGCGCACACACAGTACTGATATGCACGCACACACAGTACAGATAAGCACACACAGTACAGATAAGCACACACAGTACTTTACAGTACAGATAAGCACACACAGTACTGATAAGTAAAACTTTGATACACACTGCACGTATGAATGTGAATTGAATGGAAATTTACAGTAATAAAAATCACAATCACACATTTGCATATGTTCTTTAACCCATTCAGCCCTGACGCACTACAGAAGGAGATGGGTCGACCATGATACTTCAAGGGCAGTGCCAGATTAGCTTAGTGCCTGTCGGCGCCAAGCTAATCTGGCACTGCCCTTGAATTATCATGGTCGATCCATCTCCCGCAACAGGTGCATAGTCATTAGATGATGCCTCCAAAATTTGGGAGATACGTGCGTCAGGCTGAATGAGTTAAAACAAATCTGAACTGCATAATTAATTAATAGGTGAATATACATGAATATATATATGTGCACGTCAAATAAGACATAACAACATAAAAGTGTACCAATAAGTAACCTTAACAAAATCCAAATCGTATCTGATGATGAGAAAATATCACAGTCTTGTGTGTTACCTAAAAAAGCAAATACATTTTGTAGTTCTGTAAACAGTGTAAAGTGAGCAAAATTCTCAATAATATACAAGCATAAAACATCACAAATCACACAGATACTGTGTGTGCTGGTCTGTGATTGTGAACCTTCCAGAGGGTAAGGTAAGGTCCAGAATCACAGAACAACACATATGATAATCTATGCACAATACTAGATGATAAACACATACTCTGAAACACAAGAGTATTTGCATATTAACTCATTCACGGCCAGCCCCATCCGGATGCTCAACATAAGCCACGCATCTGGATGCGGCTGGCTGCGAATGAGTTAACCCATTATATCCTGAGGCTGATTTGTTTCAAAATTTGCTTATTGTCCTATATAGCCTACATCACAGATAGCTCAACCATTTAAGTTCAAGGGTGGTGCCAGAATAGCATGGCGCCTGAGGCGTTAAGCTATTCTGGCACCACCCTTGAATTATCATAGTCAAATTTATTTCAAGCAATATTGTATCAGGATGAAAAGGGTTAAAGCATAATCAAAAACAAAAAGAATTCAAATTTTCCAAAGAATGCAGACTCCCTGCTGGCCGACTTACATCCATGTTTCTCAGATGGAGGTCGTCAGGCTTCTGATGGATTAGCTTTTCATCAGGTAACCACAAAACTGACCATGCATTCCTTCGTAACTAAAAGTGAATGAAATCAAGCGTGCGAACAGCTGAAAGTGTTAACAGCAACATTGTGTTTGTGAAGCATAATGCTGTTGTGCACTCACTTATGTCTGAAGATGTAAAAGTGCATGGCCAGTCCCTGCCAGCAAGAGTCCTTACTGAACTTGGCAATATATCAAAAGTAGGTCAAAGCTGCCCGGATTTTGACAAAAACAGCGGACTAACCCTTTGTGTGTCGGCTGCGGTTATTGTCGCGATGATTCCTGCCGGAATCATCGCGACAATAACCGTTACCGACACGAAAAAGGTTAAAAGCCTGTACAAACATGTGATATCTAAATCGCATGTTTGTACGAGCTTTTAATCCACTGTTTTCATCAAAACTAGGTGCAACTTTGACCGTTGATTTTCGAACAAGGTCTATTCTCATGATTACCTTGCAACTGCACGTAATCACATACAGGTCTCTTGCAAACCGTAGGGGCTGGCTGATGGACTGCAAAGTCATGAAAATTTGTACAGTGTTCTGCTCACCTTATGTGGGATGTTCTGTATCGTTACCGTTCATCCTATATTTACAAATAATTTACTCTTGGTTTCCTGTGAGTGTATGTCCATTGTAGTTCCGTTGTTTTGGTCTCCAAGTGTACTGTGGTTCACACAGAAGTTTGCGGCAACACCACGATGTGAGAGCGGGTGGAGGGTCTGCTGTTGTCTTCAGCTCCGCAATCCTGGGCTGTCCTGTAACAGTGGATATTCACAACAATGGTTACTGACGGTGTACATGTTCATACTGAAAAAAATCCATCTTCTTGATTTTCTTTAAAAAAACTTTATTTCTGACCCTGGTGTGGATTTGAGCTGCCTTCCGCTGGAAATTAATGTGTGTCACCACAGGAACAGCCCGACTCAATCTACCTAAGAGTAAAGAATAAGCAGTATCACACTGCAGAATCATTGTCTCTCCCTTGTTTGAGATTTATAGTTGATGACAAGATTCATGATTAATTTTAACCCTTTGCCTGTCGATGGTGGTTTATGTCGTGATGCCTACAGGAATCATCGCGACAAAAACCACTACATACAGCCAAACGGTTAATTCATTTACATCTAATATAGACTCACATTTTCAGAAGCATCTATAAATACAGTTTTTCTATGAGAGGTGAAACAGCCATAATAGTTTAAGGGTAGTGCATTGCTTAACATTAGCTTTTGGGCCGGGGATGAAGTTAATCTGGTGGTATCTTTGAAGTGTCATGGCAGACTCAAAGTCTTATCTTTCTTGCTGTATGTGTTCCGCACCAAATTACACTCAAGTCTTAATTGACACCCATGAATTTTCCAAACTCATGTATGAATGCAAGCAAAGACAGATGAACACGTATGCAGAAAATGTTCCTGAACACAGCAGTAAACACATGCTGACATAATACACATATAGAACAGCAAAGGATTAATTGGTGAAAGACATAACTGTACAACTCTGAACAAAACTGCCCAAGTAATTCTTGCATAACATACACAGGACAGAAACTGAATGCTGAATCTAACCACAAGTCAACAGAAAAAGCCTCTAACTTTTAACTCATTCAGCCTGACGCACGTATTTCTCAAATTTTTGGACGCGTCATCTAGCAACTACGCACCTGTTGCAGGAGATGGATCGACCATGATAATTCAAGGGCAGTGCCAGATTAGCTTGGCGCCGACAGGCGCCAAGCTAATCTGGCACTACCCTTGAATTATCATGGTCGATTCATCTCCTGCTGTAGTGCGTCAGGGCTGAATGGGTTAAACTCCCAGAACTAAATGACTTTCATTCTACAAAATGGAAGTCATTCAGTTCTGGGAGTCTAAGAGTTAAAAGCATACTGGTCTGTGATTTTGGGCCTTACAGCTCAAAACTGTAAGGGGAAAAAATTAAACCACTGACCAGCAAACAAATGTAAAGGATTTGTAAACATGCTTGGAAATGCTAATACTAAACTTGAATGCAACTGGATCTTACTCACTGACCATCAGTTAATCTAGCTTGCTTCACGTGAATGAACAGCTGACCATTCTTGATACATAGTATTCTCTCCATGTCATTTGTTTATTTTCTCCACACCACCAACAGTCTGCTGAACCACTCAAGTTTAACACTGTCCCTTGCACAACGCTTTGTCTTTCTAGACTGAGCTGCCAATGGTGATATGATGATAGTCTTGCCATATCCCTACTACAAACTCTTGATTTAACCCTACATCTGGCTCTATCGCATCAGGAATTACACAGATAAAAAGCCAGTTAGCAAAAGGTTGTACGAATGACGTCAGCACAGGCCAACAAACGTTGATATCAGCTTGAGAGCGTTTTATAACAGTTATAACAGGTTCACATCTTCACTTAACTCTATGGCTGTTGGGATGGTTATTGTCACGATGATTCCTGCCGGAAACATCACAAGAAGAACTGCCACCAACAGTCAAAGGGATAAAGTGCATACTGCTGGAAATGGATAAACCATAACAGCCAGCCCAAAGCTAATGCCTGACTGGCTTTGCACAACGAATCAGTCATTAAACCAAACATATCTTTCAGTGGTTTGCAGACAAGTAGAGCTATATGAACACTGTCTTTATATGCTAAATGAGAGCAACTACATGTGTAGCTATGTTCGTCTATAGGAGCGGACCTTTGCATTTTCATGGTCACTGTATCTGTGGAAGACAGGAATATTTTCATGTCAACGCACACAAATGAAAAGACCATGGAATTTGAGGTGTATTATATTCTAACACTTTGGCTGTAGCAGTGCTTGTTGTTGATGTGATTGCTGCAGGAATCACCTTGGTGGAAAAACAAAAGTACTGCTGACAGCAAAAGGGTTCTTCTTCCAGGTTCTCTAACCAGCTTCGATAATTTAACCCATTTAGCCCCAGGACCCTGCAGCAGGTGATGGATTGATCATGATAATTCAAGGGTAGTGCCAGATGAGCTTGGCGCCTGAAGGCGCCAAGCTCATCTGGCACTACCCTTGAATTATCATGATCAATCCATCTCCTACAACTGGTGGTACATAGTCATTAGACAACACCTCCAACAGTTTGGAAATGCGGCCATAGGGTTAAGAGGGTAAAGACTGTTTAAATATGTATATATATAAAACAAAACACAAATGTTGCAAAAGTTCTGTAACAAATCTTAAATTTGTTTTTGATTTTGAGAATAGTCTCATTGCTGATGTGTTTGCGTGTGTTTGTGTGCATTCACATGTGCGCGCAAAATCTTACCTATGTGGAGGTTCAGGAATGGGCATGATGTCGCTGGGCAGATCCTGCTCATTGTCCGATATCACCTGGTTCTCTGCAAACAAAAGCACAATAATACAACTTAGGTATTTTTTAAAGTACTCATTCCAAACACTTTTTCTTCGTGACTTTAGTGTCTTAAAAGAAGAGTGCTTACGGGTAACAGGAATTTAAGCCTTTTCGGTACCAAGCTAAATTTGGGAGGATTTTTCAAATTAACCCTTTTAGCCCCACGGGTGCATTTCCCAAATTTTGGAAGTGTTCCTTAACGACTATGTACTAGTTGCAGGAGATGGACTGACCATGATAATTCAAGGGAAGTGCCAGATGAGCTTCTGGCATCAAGCTCATCTGGCACTACCCTTGAATTATCATAGTCAATCAATCTCCTGCTATAGGGTGTTGGGGCTAAATGGGTTAACAACAACATGTCTATACCTCTCCATGATCAGTTGACCATGATAGTACAAGGGTGGTGCCCTTCAAGACACCAAATTAATCTGGCACTACACTTGCACTACTGTTTGAGTGCACACTGAAATACATGTAACAGGTACAAACTAATTGGTGTGCATAATATGTACCAGCCATCACCAGACATTGTTGCAGGCGTGTCCACAATGCTAATCAGGCATTATCTTGAACTATGATGCTCAATACATTGCCTCCAGTTTATAACAGCATATAATGATTGAAATATATTTAATATGATAAATTAGTCCTCAACCTTATCCAGTATGCAAAAGGCTATCAGGCCATAGTCGGCCGCAGTGGGCCCACATATAGTCGTGTGAAGGTTGACGTTGGCCCAAAGGTCATTGCGTACTGGGGATAAGCAAATAAGCAAATGGTCATCTGTATGAGGCTGAGTACAGTATGGGCCTTCTGCAACTGACCTCGGACTGATGACCTTTTGCTCAAAGATATGTACTAACCATCAACAGACATCGCTGCAGTAGCACGCCCGCTAGGGGCCGACACTGTATAAGAAATGTAGTCACGATCATTGGCTCCTCGGCCTGACCTGCCACTACGTCTGATATCAGGCTGAAAACAACACATACAAATAAAGCAATTAGGCTGCAAATGTCTACTACAACAACAACAACAACAACAACAAATATATATATATATATATATATATATATATATATATATATATATATATATATATATATATATATATATATATATATATATATATATATATATATATAAATGCAAAAACCTAAGAAGAGAAAAGAAAGGAAAACCAAGAAACTAGGGCAAAGCCTTGATGGCTCACATGATTACTGAGACATAGTTCTGAGACCTGTGACCTTGACCACAGTTTACACAGCTGAGCAAGTGTAAAAATGTGGATATAATTACAGAGGTTGCATGGTCACTGAGCCTGAAAGTCCTACATTCTGTCAACATGCGAATGTTCATGCATTTATCAACCTCCTGACCTTTTTACCTTTACCAATGGTCAACCAATATTAGCAAATTTAGGTCTTGAGCTCATCACTCATAACCTTTGGGGCAAGTTTGATTGAACAAAAATTGCAAAAATCATGGGAGAAAAAACCAAAACATTCTTATTATAACCCATAGCATACTCAGGCTAAAAGCTTCAAATTTGAACACTGCCATATATGCAAGCTACATTATAGTACTTACATTAGTACTTACAGATAAGGATATAGACCAATGGCTTTAGTTCAAGTGTGGTGCCACCCTTGAACTATTTTAGTCAAACGTATTTCACACACTGGTGTATTCCGAATGATAAGGGTTAAATTGAAAAAGAAAAAGGCATTTTCATGACCATTTGTGAACCTGTTACATTTCTTGACCCTTCATCCAAATTAGTATGCACAGGAAAACATTTTCACCAAGTATCTTTATAGTAACTGTACCAAGTTTGCCTTTAAAGTTGAAAATATTAGAGAAGAGGCAATTTTCTTGAAAAATACAGCAATTTTTTTTCTCAGCTATCTATTGACCTTATGAAACCTTGTCCTAAAACGTCATTCAAAGGTCTTGCATGCTCAAGGGGGCTAACCCCTTTACCACTGAGAAAAAGTGAATGCGCTCCAACTGCAAAGGTATTGATCCTCACGAGCTCCTGCGAATGTGGGGGCTCATGAGGATCTATACCCTTTGCTGAGACCAATTTGTATCCATATTCCTTGGATGACTGAGGCTTTTGGTCCTTGAATAGCAATTTCAGAACAAAATATACATCGAGTGGCGCTGAGTTGGTATACCTCACCCTGTGCCTATATTAAACGCACCAGCGGTGCCATTGTTGCTATTTTCGCACCAGACCTGTCGCTTGGACCGGTCATGTGCACAAGATCGGTTTAGAGCGTGTGCTTTCTGCACCTGTAATGAGCAATCTTGGAGAAAAAAATCAGGTGACTGTCGTTTGATTGCTGCAAAATAAGATGAATAAAGGATAAAGCCTTTCCCATTTGCAATCCCACAATAATCTATCCTTATGCTAGCACCACGAAACATTACGCGATTTGGCAGATTTGAAAAATAGCTGTTTTTCCTCAATGGTGGTGATTTTGCGACCATGAGAGATGAGCACACTACAAGTACAATGGATTGACTTGATTCAGGGGCGTGGGGTGTGACACAAGCCTCCGCCATCTCTACACAAAACTGGCGTGTTAGGGGAGGTAAAAGGCGCTAAAAGTAAAACTGGAAACGAACCATTGTTCTGACTGCGATCACAATCTTCCGCATGAATGTACGAGGCCACACTACAACTGCAGAAGCTTATTTGCGCGCGCAGTTCTGGTGCACATGACCAGTCCGAGCGACCGGTCTGGTGCGAAAATAGAAATAGCGCTGCTGGTGCGTTTAACCTAGGTACAGGGCGAGGCATACCAACTCAGCTCCAGTGGCAGGGAAGGGGTTAAACAACCAAATTCCAGCATTCCCCTTGTTAGAAGCACATATATGTATACTTACCAAGGGTTTCTTCTGTGGGGTGTTTTGCTTAGAGGGTGCCACACCTACAGGGGTGTCCGCCTGAAGGAAACAAATGGCCAAATTAGAAATGAAAATTAAAAAACTTTAAAACAATAAAATTCCGCAAATTTGAAATGATATACTTGTTTTTATTGAAAATTACAAATTCATGTATTGATGTATTTGAAAATCCACATCGCAAAAATAAGTAAATTCACAAAAATATCATATATGATATATATGCAACCCTATACTCCATAAGTGCACACACATGTACACACACACACGATCAGCCATGAAATGAAGAAACAAAAAACAAAAAATAAGTGAAAAAAAAAGTGAAGTGTCAAAAAAAGAGAGAAGCATTCTATCTAAAACGGTAATTTCAATTCAATTCAATAATTCTACCCCCTTCAAAATGCAGCAACCGGTACTGTAAAATGCAGCTACCAGTACTGTAAAATGCAGCTACCAGTACAGTAAAATGCAGTACTGGTGGTGGCATGCACAAGGGGGTTAACCATTCACTGAAACCAAACTGAACACAAACCCAACTGCAAGATGTATAGATCCTCATGATCCCCCCGCACTGCAGGGGTCATGTGGATCTATGCCGATTAATGAAAGCATTCGCAGGTGAAAGCTATGCATGTGAGCCAAAAACACAACCTGCATCGACTGGCAGTGAAAAGGGGTTAAACAAACGGAAAGAAAGTGGATGCTAACAGCGTAGCTGACGGAGGCATGGTGGAGTGTTGCTGCCTGCCGTTGCAGCTGTTGCCTCATGTAACTCTCGTCCTTCAAGGCATGCATGCTGAAAGAGGGTGACAGGGAAAAAAATCAAAACATTGAGTCAGGTGCTGGTGTGTGATTCTGGATCTTATGGCCTCAGGCCGTAAGATCCATAAAACACATACCAGCACTCTTACTATAGCCACACATGAACATAAAAAAAGAATACACTCTCACACGCATTTTCTGTGACTATCATGCAAAAAGAGATGTGGCAAAAATGTGAAAACGTGTAGAGCAGTGAGTGTGATGCTGTAACATGAACTCAAGTAACAGCCACAACTGAATTCAGTTTACACAAGTTTAAAGTCCTCTCATAAAAGCAGACAACAGGAAATATTTTCACTTTAAAATAGACTTTTTCATCCGCAGAATACCCATGGGCTCTACTGCATGCTGCACAGATGGGCCACTAATAGTCAAGCACGCGCACAAAATTATGTATAAAAATATCACTGTCAGGTACATATATTCTTACATCGGTGTTTAGGTGATACTCATAATCTCACTCGAGTGGTTTTAACTCTTAAACTCCCAGAACTAAATGACTTCCATTCGACAGAGTTGAAGTCATTTAGTTCTGGGAGCTTAAGAGTTAAAACCTATCCTATGAGCAAAAACGAGTAGGATAAGGTTTTAATTGTACGAGAGTGAGATTCTCAGTATCACCTAAACACTGATCTAAGAATCTATTTCTTACTCACCTTCTTCTTTGCATAAATCCGATGTGAGAAGGTTTTCAGCACATGTCTGTTACAACACAGCCGCTATTGTGTCTTGGCAAAGATCTTGATGTAATTTACTTTGTAATGTGACGTCAATATTTTGGATGCCCAGACAAATGTTTCTACATGACTGTGTAATATTACAATACACGATGCCAATCACCATAAAATGATGTCATTGCGACTGAGTTGAAAGTAGGTCAAGTTTCAATATTGCGTGTGCCCATACCTTTTTGTTGACCAGACTTTCTACAAGACAATTCTGTGCACACTTGGCTGTTCATGC
Source organism: Semisulcospira habei (assembly GCA_036245525.1). NCBI lineage: Eukaryota > Metazoa > Mollusca > Gastropoda > Semisulcospiridae > Semisulcospira > Semisulcospira habei. The sequence continues at coordinate 310,371,010 of BTPG01000002.1, forward strand.
AGCAGGGCTGTATCACATAAAGGCAGCAAAGAAGGAGTTGTGTAAGAAATTACAGTGAACTTCAGGTACATCAAAATGCCAAAGGACTTAAATCGTTAGTGTTGATATATTCAAAGTTCATGATAGAAGTAATTTGCATAGAAAAAAATGTTGTTGAATGTTGGGCCCCAGAAAAATGTAATATCCACCTTTGTCACATATATTAAAACCAACCTAGCCTGTAGGATGGAGAATTTCTTCTCCCAGGTTCGGTGGACTCGTTCAATCTCCTCTTTCAACCTGCAAACATAGACAGACATGAAGTTACAGAAGAAAAAAAACATCAATACTGTACCCAACAAACTTCACTATAGAAAACATCCGTACTATGGGGAATCATTCAACGCTGGACAAACAAATACACAAACAGTTACATCCCTTTACCCTTTCCTGAGGCACCCAATCGCCAGCCCATGACAACAATGAAGCACACAGTTTATAACACTTATACACATCCCTTAGAAAATAACAACAGATCCAATTTGCACATTTGTTAACAGTTGTAAACCTTAACTGCCAGGTTAGGCGAATGCTACCCAGCCGCAAGTCGTGGGGGCTCATGAGCATGTACATCTCTTGTTAGTCCTGCGTTCGTTACGCCTACTTTTGATCCCATTTACACGTGTTTTTCACGCAAATATGGCCAGTGTGTATGGTTTCAGATGTGCAGTTTGTGATCACTGGCAGCAAAGGGGTTAAATACACTCATTCACTATAAGCACACATTATAAGTACCTACAATTAGTAATGGAGACAGATTAACTCCTTTGAGACATGCTGCCTCCAGATATGCGGCATAAGCCACGTATCTGGAGGCGGCACATCTCGAATGAGTTAACTGACTGACAAAGCTAATTAACCCTTTGGCAGTAGCGGTTTTAGTCATGATGAGTCCTCTAGGAGTCATTATGACAAAACCGCTACCAACAACTAAACGATTAAAGGGTTTGTGTACCATCAGCTTGGCACCTCCTAGAACCAAGCTAATCAGGTAAAATTTTCAATTCTTAAGCTTTGACAGTGCAGTCTGTCTCCCAGCCACAATATTAAATTGTGGCCGTCAATTCTAACTAATCAATCCATTTCCTGCCTCTGGCACTATACAGACATGATAATAATTATCTCACTTAACCCCATGGCCGCTTTCCGCAAATATTGAGCTCTCACCTAAGGACTATGTAACAGTTGCAGGAGATAGATCAACCATGATAATTCAAGGGTAGTGTCAGATTAGCTTGGCGTCATCTGGCGCCAAGGTATTCTGGCACTACCCTTGAATTATCATGGCCGATCCATCACCTGCTGTAGGGTTCAATGGGTCAAGCTGTGAGGAGAGGAGGAGTGTGGATGACAGGAGATGTGAATAATGATCAGATATCTTTTTGACACCATTTCGTGAGATATAGCAATGTCTCAAGTTTCATCACTCACTTCTTGATTTCATTCCGAAGACGTTCCTCCGACTGTTTCAGATATGAATTTTCAACATCACCCTTTGTACTTCGGTCTGATGACTTGGATCGCTCCTAAGAAGAAAAGATAATTCAAATTTTGTTTGCAGTTTGCAGACATAGTCAGGTTCACAATGGTTGTCTCCATCGATTGCTGCGCTGATCTCTGGCACAAATCGCAACCACACTACGTGAATCTGTGCAATTCAATGTTATGACAAGTTTTGCGCCTCTAATGCGCATCCAGTTCATCTCAAAATTAACAGTAGGGTTTTATCATAAAGAAATATTAAATATTCAGCTTGCAAATGTATCATTTTCTGCTTCAAATGAAGGACTACTTTTCTGACCACGAAGGAGCTCTTTTGTTGCTATGTAGTGTGTACTTTGCGTGTGAGCATGCACGTAAATAAAAATAAAATCACACTTTTTCCATCTGCCAAAGAAACATGAATTTTTTTTCTAAAATGAATTTTTGGGAAAAATACTTACCGATGGCATTACTATATGGAATACACTCTATAGCCTAAAGATTTCAGCCTAAAGTTGTGTCCCCTGCACAACTGAGGAGGCGACCCGGGTGGCCTCCCCTTTCCACCCTATCTGGCCATGCGTAGGGCGAGAGCCCGCCAGTTTCACACTTAGCCAAAAGCGGCAAGCGGGGCAGGAGGGAGGGCTATCCGAGTAATGCCATCGGTAAGTATTATTAAAAAAAATACATTAAAAAAAAATTTCATTTTTCTCAAAATACATTACCGATGGCATTACTTTATGGAAGAATAGCGAAGAGGAGTAGGAGCATGAGGGAGAGCATAATTACTTACTACCACCATGTCTCTTCTGTGTTTGAGCACCGCTCGGACAAAACGGAGCGGGGGGGGGCGGCACGTCTATCGCTCTCGGGTCATGCTCGGAAGAGTTGGAGTGTGAGGGAGAGCATATTTTCTTACTAGCTCTTTCTGTATTTCTTTGTTTGAGCAAGTCGCGCCGGGCCCGTTCAGAAGAATCGGAGCAGGGGGGGGCGAGGACGAAAGCTCGGCTCACCGGGCCCGCTCGGATAAAATCAGAGCGTGGGGGGGGGGGGGGGGGGGGGGGGGTGGGGGGTGGGGGGGAGCAATACCAAGGCGCCACGCTCAGAAGAAATGGAGCGTGGGGGGCGCGTCTCTAACACTAACCTGCCCTGCTCAGAAGACTCAGAGAAGGGAGGGAGTTTCTGCGTGGTTAGTGTACAAGAAACGGACTTACCTGCGGGCCGGAGGGCCCGAACGACCAAGCGAAGGGGGACCCCACCGGCCAATGGAACGACGACATCCATAGGCGACGTCTGGGGAGCTTGTCGGGGCCAGGAAGGACGGTTGCGTCGGTAGAAACCCACAGCTGGGACCAAAGGTTCTCTCTCCAATCGGCACACACGTCACAATGTCCAGTCGGAAGAGCAACCCGAGCACGGATGACAGGCGTAGTGCGAGTCCGAGGGCCACTGGAAAACTCCGCAACGAAGGCAAATCCTCACCGCGACGTAGCCATAACGTCCGTAGCACACAGTCCGCAGGGTACACTGAAAGGCCGTAGAACTCCCTCCAAGTGGCAAACATGCTAACGAAGGAGAGTTCCAAGCCACAAGCCGAGTACACGAGGCCGCATCCAACGTAAGAGTTTACAGAAAGTCAAGCACCAGACCGAAGAACTGGTCGGAAAGAAACCCACACGCAGGAGTCCACTGAAGGTGTAGAACTCCCAACGAAAATGCACAATAGTTCAGTACCAGTCACCATTGACTACAATGTAAAAGTTCACAGTATAATCCAAGCACAAGCTTCTAGCCGAAACCGGTCGCAAACAGGAGTAAGGCTAACACCCGACCGTCCACGGTCGAGGTAAGAGTGAAACTGGCGGGCTCTCGCCCTACGCATGCCCGGATTGGGTGGTAAGGGGAGGCCACCCGGGTCTCCCATACATGGATCCCCGGTGTCTCCTCCCCAGTTGTGCAGGGGACACAACTTTAGGCTGAAATCTATAGGCTATAGAGTGTATTCCATATAGTAATGCCATCGGTAACATATTTTGAGAAAACAATAACGGTTTCTGTGTTCTGTCACATAGATCTTTTGATATTTTATGCTGCCTTGCCTTCAGTTTCAGATTTGGGCTGTTTTCATGAAGATATCGCTGACCTCATTTTCAAACGTCATTATGGGTCTGCTCATCGCAAACCAGTCAAAAGTGGCCACATCTTCCGGTGGTCTAAGTACAGGTATGTTGTATTGTGGTTAGCAGCTGCAGATGAATGCGCATTGATCGAGACCCTTGCAGGTTCCAGAGATCAGTGGAGCAAATCGAGGGAGACAACCAGTGCGACTCATGTTATCAGCAGGACAAGCAAATTCTCTACCATACTATATATCACATGCATATATATATATATATATGCCTACATAATGGTAACAGTTACGTGCAAAGCTGAGCCAAACACTTTGCGTTGATGAAAAGGTCATTCAGGTGTAAAGCTCCCGAATGCAAATCCACCCATTTTTTTAATCCACCCAGTGTGAATTTTCACTGCAGCGATATATATAAAGTTTAAATCTGGACACCAAATCCAAATACGTGTGAATTCTCAAAGGCTTGAATTCACCAAACTGTGAAATCTGAGTTGAATAGTGGTAGCACAATTATTAATGTACACTGGGTACACACACTTTCATTCACCCTTTGCCTGTCAGAAGCACATCTGTCATGATGATTCCACGGATCATCGTGACAAAAAGCACTACTGACATCCAAAGGGATTAAGCTATCTTAGTCTACTCCTGTCCTTGTGCATGCAGCATACTGTTTACAGAAAGGGAGGTTGCATGCACAAGGGGTTAAAGACTGACCAAAGAAATTGTGTCCTTACCATAGCCAGTTGTTTCTCCAGTTCTTTTTTTTGATCCATCAGCTCTTTCAGTTTGCCCTGATCCACAGCCGAAAGCTTGGCCGCCTCAGACCGTGCTGCGTTGATAGCCTGCACACAAACATGCACACTTGTGGTTTAAAAGTTGATGGGCAAGCATGTGCAAATCATAGCTGTACATGTACTTCACTCATTCAGCCCGGCACACGTATTTCCCAAATTTTGGAGGCGTCATCTAACAACTATGCACCTGTTGCAGGAATTGGATTGACCATGATAATTCAAGGGCAGTACCAGATTTGCTTGGCGCTGACAGGTGCCAAGCTAATCTAGCACTACCCTTGAATTATCATGGTTGACCCATCTCTACTGTAGGGTGTCACAGCTAAATGGGTCAATTTGCACACCATAGGTAGGTTTTTATTTATGTGCAAGAGGCATAAATAGTCATGGGCCCCTAAAGCTGAAGTGTAGATTATGGCCAATAAACAGGAGGGTTAACTGCCACAGCTGTATGATGGATTTTTTCCCAGTACTCTGCACAGTGTGTTACCTGCACTGCATATGTGTGGCAGTGTTCAAGGATTGTTTTTGAACGTCAGCACATGCATGTATGTAAGGTTTTCTCATATGTTTTATTTTTGTGTGCAATTTCTTTTTCAGTGTTGCACTTTGTGCCTTTTTTTGTAAGGGATACTGCACAGTATAAGAGTGATGATGTCTTCTGAAATGTAAACTTGGGAATCTTAACCTCACATCTAAGTGTGCTACACAATCAAAGTGTGAGCTCGATCATTACACCCTGAGGATGACATAATCAGTTCTGTGTGGATATCCTTTGAAGTCTTGGTGACAGTTCTGGAGACACGTGAAATCGACCATGAGAGTTCAAGGGTGGGTGTTGGAATACAGGCACATAACTATATTCTGACACCACCCTTCTAGGACATGCTGAACTTCCTTAACCCAGTGTGGGATTTTCAGTGGGACAACCATCCCCAACCTAGCGCGTCCTCGGGTGGCGGATAGGGGAACGGCCTTCAGATATGGAGGTTAGCTGTGCAAGCAGTCGCGGACCAAATGGCGATGAGCTTACCAGGACGGGGCGGGGTAGCAGGTGGCACTGCTACCTCCACTGAAATTCCCCATGTGTCCAATGACGGGTTTATCATGCGATCAAGAGCCGCATAAAGCTCTAGCCGCCTTGTGTTCCCAGGGAAGGTCGCATACCAGGAGCTAAGGGTGAGGTAATCCCAACAGAAACCTCGAATGCTGAAGACGGAGGACCTGGGCCGCACAACGCATTCTGATAAACCATGGATCCACGCAAAGCCGCAATCATGACTATACGGCCAACTAGCATTGATGATAATGGCGCTTTCACCGGTGCTGGATTGACCATATAGCCCACTGCGAACGACAAGAAGAAGAAGAAGAAGACACCACCCTTGAACTTTCCTGGTCAATGCACATCCTGTCATAGCATGTCAGGGCTTTATGTAACAATCAAAATACACGAGCCAATTAACCCATTCAGCCCTGATGCACTACAGCAGGAGATGGGTCGACCATGATAATTCAAGGGTAGTGTCAGATTAGCTTGGCGCCTGTCGGCACCAAGCTAATCTGGCACCACCCTTGAATTATCATGGTCGATCCATCTCCTGCAACTGGTGCATAGTTGTCAGATGACGCCTCCAAAATTTGGGAAATACGTGCGTCGGGCTGAATGAGTTAATCCCCGATGATAAATAATGTGACCTCTGAACTGACAGCTGGAACACAATTTGAGTAACACCCAAATGTAAGAGCATGAGCCCCTGCAGTTGTGGTGTGCTTAAGGATCTCACAGTTTATATTAAATGATTAACAAGTTTAACCCACTTAGCCCCAGGACCCTGCAGCAGGAGATGGATTGATCATGATAATTCAAGAGTAGTGCCAGATGAGCTTGATGCCTTCAGGTGCCAAGCTCATCTGGCACTACCCTTGAATTATCATGATCAATCCATCTCCTACAACTGGTACATTGTCTTTTAGGCAACACCTGCAAAATTTATATATAATATGATTCCGCTGGAGAATATCCAGACCTCCCCATAAGGGGGAATGCTAGAAAATATTCCCAAACAGATATTGGACCTTTAGGGATGCAATCTGCACTGTACTAGTGGTGCTACCAGTAAATTCTGGAGGCGGCTTCTAGTACATGTGTTGTGTTTGCAATTTGTTGGGTTACGCCCTATGCCTACCTGACGAACCCACCCTTGGGGCGAAACCGGTTGTAGGCGGCAAAAACCTAAATCTACCCAGCAGGTCCAATATCTGTTTGGGAATATTCACTAGACCCCCCCTCTCAGGGGGAGGGACTGGATATTCTCCAGCGGACTGCATGGCGCCTGGGGGTATTCCCTATTGCTTTATGCAGTAGCTGTTCAGCGGAAGGCTCAAAATGACAGGTCTGTCATTCCTTCTCTCCCACTACCCTATCTTTCTAGATCTAGTGAGCGATGCAGTCACAAAAGGGGCAGCTGATGTCCTGATGACACAATGCAAGCTTACCAGACTGGAATTCCATGGCATTAGCACAGCAGAGCATTCTCAGAATTGAAATGAAAAATGACGTCCCTTGAGTGCATTTTTGGCTTTGGGCGACACCTTTGTTTAAAAGTAAAGTATATATATATATATATATATATATATATATATATATATATATATATATATATATATATATATATATATATATATATATATATATATATATATATATATGACCCATTGCCAAAAGGTGTTACTAAAATGGTTGCCCAAACTGTATGCATAATAAAAGCACTTCCAGTCCTGATTCATCTGTTTTTAGTAGTTAAGATCATGGTAAAATGCCTGAATATACACTAGAAATAACATGGAAGACACATTTTGAGAGGTGTAGTGACTGTATGATTAAAATGTTGGCCAAGGCTGAAAATTTCCCTTGCCAGAAAGCAACACCGATCGACCTCGTGTGAGCGATGTGATGGTGTGCAAATAAAAGGTCGACCTACTTGTTTCATATCATCAATTCTGTGAGGCAAGACATGTATAAATATTTACCAGTGAAGAACAGACATTTTCATGTGCGAAATATTGCGCTATTGCCTAAAAAAAACCGGCATGTTGAACGTCAGGCGTGTTGTAATTTTGCGACAGAATATCTCTTCCCTGAACTTCGCACAATGTGAACCTCATAGCAGACGAATTATGACCAACACTTCCTCTCCTGTACATGCATAATGCACCTACTTCGCATGTTTCAAGATAAAAACACAAACAGCCTTTTTTGAAAGACGAGTTTACTTCTACCGGTTTTTGTTGTAATAATCGACGTTCGACATAGTTGTCTTTTCTTCCTCAACTGCAGCCGATTTCAATTTTGAAAATTTACCCATCGTTTCTTCGTATCACGTGATGCATACGCGCTATGCTGGATAGATGATTGCGGCAAGCTTCAAACCGACGGAACTCGAGAATGGTATGTTGTAATATTCGCCTTTATCTGACGTTCGACATAAAATCTACGTTCAAAATACTTTCTGTATAGTTTTTGCATAACAGTTACCTAGACAAAGGATTCATATGGCATTTGTACCGATAGGATATACAAGCTGTGCAGATTGAAACGAATAGGGCAGTTTGTTGTCGCCAGCCATGTGCGTTGAAAATGATTTAGCGAGTTGTACGTCATTACATTACCACACTACGTGTGTGGTAAACATGACGTTCGATCAAAGCGGTGATATTTGGTGCAGCATCTTTGTCTAGAACACTCTCTGGAACGTCGTGTTTGGAGAAAACAGCTAAATTTGTAGAATGTAAAACCGATTCAGACAAAATGCGGTCACACGTGTTTGTAGTTGTTGACAAGCTCCCTTTTCAAGGCGTGTTGCGTCGACCGTCATATTTGCAACACGGCCGATGTTGTAAACATGATGTGCAAGCACCTGTTCAATGGTGGTGTTGTTAGAACGCCTTTCGCACTCAGATCGACATTGTTGACACTTTCCATCTCGTAGAGTCACCCATGGAATCGTATGAAAGGCCTTGAGAGGGAGAGTGTCATGTTTGATAATAGAACATGCAGATGAAGTGTTGAATGTGTACATGATAGATGAAAGTGTAAATGGAGATGGCAACTGTTTTTTTCAGAGCGCTGAGCCTTCTTATATTTGGCACAGAAATGAGCCATGAAGAGCTCAGGTGTCGCATTGTTATTTGTATGGCACTGCATCCAGACAGTTTTCTGAATGGTTCTAATTGGTGCGCTCCTCATGACTGTGTCACCAGCTGAAGTTATTCAAATGGCTGTGCTGGCCTCAGTTTCACCTGATGCTTCAGAGCGTCTCAGTGTCGTTTGAAGCTGAAGTGATGTCAGTGGTTCAAAACTGCAGCTTGTCAGGGGTTGTGGGAGTTTTGCGCAGCCAGTTTTGTGCTGAAGCGTCCAAACCAGTCGGTTTTTCCAGATCTTGGTTGGGAGATGTACAGGCTTCACTGCAGCCGCAATTTTCGCGCTCAGGGTTGTGAGGATGGTCAGAAATTGTTCATCATGTGGTTCTCAATCCGCAGTGACATGGTTGCTGATCACTGGGTGCCAAACCACTTTGTGCCTATCGTTCCCCGCACACACACTCAAGCTCCAGTGGTTGGCATCTTCCATCTTGGTCAGTGGAATGGAACTGAATATGTTGGGCAAGTTAAAGACGTTGACAAACTTCTGCAGGTTGACTGTGTGAGTTTCATGTCAAAGCGCCGGCACTTGTACTTTTGGCCTATCCGCTTTGACTCCTTGTGGGAACCATTTGATTTTATTTGGAGGTGGGTCTCTCTCAACCTCGATAAAAGCACATCCAGTCAGAGGCGTCAGTTTTTCACAGTTATTTAGGACATGTGCTGCATAGAAATTGCAGAAGAAATGGGTATAAATATAAATAAGTGATGTCAAGGTGTTTGTGTTTTCCTACACATTTCAGTATATTTACTGACATGTGTAGCAAAACAAACGTGACATCACTGTATTTGTCTGTTTCTCCTGCAATTTCTAGTTGCTTGAAGACCCATACTGACCATCTGTCACTATATTAATAGTTTTCTCAGCGGAGCCCCGAGACACCTACGAAAGGGTTTTGGCCCCAGTGTAAAAAAAACCAAAATAACATATATTCATATAAATGTATGAATTTTCTTAACCTTCATTGTGTTGAGACACTTTTGAGAAGACATAAGTGTAAAGCGAGATGTGATCTGCAGTTTTAGGGATTGATGAGCAGTTCAAATACATAGAGAATAGTGCAGAACGACATGTGATTTAGCAGTATTGCGGATTGATCAGCAGTTCAGGTAAATGAGGAAATGTGTATATGCAGTGTTTGTAGCGGAAGAAAAGTGACTTGTGGGCGAACTTGTGGTTTTGGATGGATAAATGTTAAACCTCGGTTCAGTTTGTTGTAATTATGACGTTCGACATAATATCTGTTTTCCTGAATTTGCATTTATTCTTCCTGTACTTGAAATAAAATGATCATAGGAAATGTTGCTGTTGTCTCTCTTAATTCTTTTTACATCCCTGAGAATGTGGTTTGAAAGAGAATGTGGCTGCATTTCACACGTACAACAAATAGAAAGAAGCACCTGTGTTGGATGTCAGGTATTACAACAATTCATCCTTTTCAGTGACACCCAGAAAACCTTAATGATTTGGTTTTGCAACAGAAATTCACATTTACTAATCCATTAACTGTTCAAGTAAACATTTTCCAACTTGGATCAATAACAAAACCAAAACTTACACCGTTGTGTTGTAATACCTGACCTCCGACATAATGTCATATAAAAAGTTCTGAATGAGATTTCTCTGAAACTAAGGAACAGACTATATTCCAATTTCACATACTATTTGCACATGCCATAAACTGTCCAACGCGGATTTTTCATGTAATTCTATCACTTTTCACTTTCAAGCACCCTTGTTGCCTTTTCAGTAACACCTTTTGGCAATAGGTCATATATATATATATATATATATATATATATATATATATATATATATATATATATATATATATAATATATATATATATATATATATATATAATAACAATTATGGCTCAAGTGTATGACCGATCCACACGTCTGACAATAAGGGATGGCTTCTGCACTAACAAATTCTATCTCTTCTCAAAATTTAATAAGTTTTCACACATCTGTGAAACCCCAGTGACCCTTGACCTTTGCGATGAGTGGACTAAAATAATTAGGATACATAGGAAGGTCTTATCATCAACTACCTTTGTGCCAAATTTTATTTAAAAGTTTGCAAAAATGTTGATAATAACTACAATTATTGGCATTTTATACACATTTGTCAACCTCTTGTGACCCTTGACCTTTTCCAAGGGGTCATCCAAATTAGTATGCATAGATAGGGTAGCAAGTTTGGGTTCGGAGTTGTGAATAGTTATTGAGAAAAAACATTTTTGTCAAAATATGGCTATTTCCTGAGCTCTTGTGACCCTTGATCTTTCCAAGGGGTTATCCAAATTAGTATGCATAGATAGGTCTTACCATCAGGTATCTCTGTAGCAAGTTTGGGTTTGAAGTTGTGAATAGTATTTGATAAAAAAAACATCTTTTGTCAAAATGTTTATTTTGGACCTATTTCTTGAGCTCGTGACCCTTGACCTTTCTGAGGGATCAACCAAATTAGTATGCATAGAAAGGTCTTACCATCAGGTATATTTGTACCAAGTTTGGGTATGAAGATGTGAATAGTATTTGAGAAAAAAAATATTTTGTAAAAATATGTCTATTTTGGACCTATTTCCTGAGCTCTTGTGACCCTTGACCTTTCCGAGGGATCAACCAAATTATCTATCTATCTATATCCTGTAGTCTTGCCAACCATTGGGGCACCACTGATGACTTGGCAAGCAGCTCCCTCCATTCCTCTCTGTTCTCTGCCATTCTTAGCGTATCACAAAGCCTCAGTCCTGTCCACTCTGAGATATTGTCCTCCCATCTTTTCCTCTGTCTTTCTCTCCTTCGTCCTCCTTGCACAGTGTCTTGCAGGATTGTTTTGGCCAAATTAGTGTGCGTATAAAGGTCTTACCACCAGGTATCTTTGTACCAAGTTTGGGTTTGAAGTTGTGAATAGTAATTGAAAAAAAAAAAGAAGTCCCAAAATAGCTATTTTTGATATATTTCCCTGTGACCTTGACCTTTGTGAGAGGTCACTGAAATTGGTATGTTTAGAAAGGTCTTGCCACAAAGTATCCTTGGGTCAAGTTTGAAGACTGTAGCTTGAATAGTCTCCAAGAAAATGCCAATGTTAAAGTTTACCATGGACGATGGCAGATGGACGACGGACGGTCAACCACTGGCCCAGAACATAGACTCACTTTTGCTTCGCACGCGAGCCAAAAAGTAAATTACCTCTTCTTTTGCCAAACGAAGTTGCTCACTGGTCATATGTTCCATCTCCAGCTTCTGTTTCATAAGCTGCACAAACAACACGTCAATACAGTGAACGTGTAGGTAAATAGATCAGGACATGTTTTTCACATAATGATGTCTTACAAACTTGTGTTTAAAGTTATGAACAAACGCGACAACTTTGAAGTACTATACAGATACCTGTGGACATAGTAAGATATTGGAAACAAACGGGTATTTCACTCTTGTTTAGTATAAATGATTCATATAATTATTTTTATCCAGGTGACGCTGTTAAGTGTGCGTGTGTATAGAATATATTTTAATAACATTTCAAGCTTTATACCTTGCTGTGATGCAAGTGTCTAAATTACGTAAATTATGTGATATTTATTGTTATGTGTAAATTAATTAGCTTACATGTTTATGTGATATATCGCTAGAATGAGATGTGTATACATAGTGGTTGTATTCTTTATCGGTCTCATTTTAGATTATGTTTCTTACTAATCCTTTTACCTCTTTTTTTGTGAGCTGTGAGTTGTAACAAGAATATCCCTTTTGGGACAATAAATATCTTGAATCTATTCTGCCACAGCACGCTATAAGAAATGTTTCAGGCCTATACACATGCAGAATTTAGTTTTGTGTGTTACTGATGTCTTTTTTTGGTCGCATTTTTAAAGTGCATAACTGCATGCTTGTATATCACAAAAGTTAATATCACACAATATCACTCAGCCCCATTTCTGAACTGTTCATTATTGATCTTCTTACACTTAGTCTCTCAGTACACCTTTATGGCTTAATTTGCTATATTATATAGTACATCAGTCTGAACATTAAATCAGTGCAGGCAGATAATATCCTGCCGTTTCATCATCACTGCTAGTACTAGAGGAAATGCCTTGTGGACTTTGTACTTCACACAGCAAGCAACTCTTAAACTCTCAGAACTAAATGACTTCCATTTGACAGAATGGAAGTCATTTAGTTCTGGGAGTTTAACTCATTGTACCCCAAGACCAAAATCCCCCAAATTTGCCGTTGTCCTCTGAAGACTGCAGTGCAGTGCAGGACACAGATCGACCATGATAGTTCAAGGGTGATGCCAGAATAGCTTGGTGCCCACAGATGCCAAGCTATTCTGGCATCACCCTTGAACTATCATGGTTGATCCATATCTTACTGTAGTGTGTCTGGGGTGGAATGAGTTAAGAGATAATTTACGTTTCAGTTTATTAATTCTAAAGGAATTTTCAACAAATATGCTGTACACATGCAAAACAAGAATAGGTGCAGAATGAAACTCTGAGGGGAAAATACCACCACCAATATCCAAAGACATTATCATAGTCTGCCATGGAGTATATATACAGAGAAATGTTAATTCACAACCACAGTAATACTTGCAGTGGTACTAATGTAATACAGACACACAAGACTGACGGTCCGAGTTTTCTGACAACCCATTTCCCCCCCCCCCCCCCCCCCCCCCCCCCCAATGTCCTACAGAAGGACACGAATTGCCCATGATGATTCAAGGGTAGTGCCAGATTAGCTTGGTGACATAAGGCACCAAGCTAAACTGGCACTACCCTCGAATTATCATGGTCCATCCATCTCCTGGAGTTGGTTCATAGTCACAGATGGCACCTCCAACATTTGAGAAATGTACATGGCCATGGGGTTAAATGAGTTGTCCATTTGGCTGTCGGTAGCACCTCTTGTTGTGAGGATTTCTGATGACAAAAAGCACGATACTGAGAGCCAAAGGATTAAGAAAACAACACCCAAGAAATGTAAAACAAACTGTGCACTGATCCGTGATTTTGGACCGTACAGACAAGAGTTGTAGGTTAAAAAAAACAGACCAGCACAGAAATGTTTAAAAATGGGGGTTAAACACACAAATCACACAAGTGAAGTCAGTTTGTTCAAGAATACTTAGATTTATAAATGGGGCACATTAGTAAAGAGAGTAGATATCATATTCATGTCAATAAGCAAACACACCTTTTGTAACATAATTACGTGTACAGATATATTTCTCACATGATGTGCAATTAGAGTGTTAATGATGTGGATAGCATTATATGATTAAGGTGTCAGGTAAAAACTTCTGCAATTAGATATGGGAACATTCAGAAACACATTTACCATCTCATCCACCTGAAATGCACAAATAAATGACCATGCAGATGAAACATAGCTGGGAGAAAAGATGTCTATAGAATACAAAACCTTAACTCATTCTCCCCCAGACATACCACAGCAAGATAAGGATGGACCATGATAGTTCAAGGGTGATGCCAGAATAGCTTGGCGCCTATGGGCGCCAAGCTATTCTGACATCACCCTTGAAATATGATGGTCGATCTGTGTCCTGCACTACAATGCAGTCTTCAGAGAACAAGGGCAAAATTTGGAGATTTCGGTGTTGGGGTAGAATGAGTTAAACTACATGCAGTAGCTCATCATACATTTATTAATTTTTATGCTGCTTATACTCCACGTTACGCCTAGCTGTCTTCATCACTCCATTACCGAGGCAATACTCATTGTGGGATTTTCGCAATTACTCGCCTGAGCTTGTGCAGACAGTGGGTCGTAACCACGACCTGCTGTCTACGTAAGCGAAAGTCAGGCAAAAGTTGGCAAAATCCCCACCTACTTCCACAGGCACCAGTTAACCGATCTCACATTAAGGCTGATTCTTTAAAAGAATTGCTTGTTGTCCTATGAAGGGTACATTACAGATTATACTGATAGAGCAACCATTTCTGTTCAAGGATGGTGCCAGAATAGCTTGGTGCCCATGGGCGCCAAGCTGTTCTGGCACCACCCTTGAACTATCAGTCAAATTTATTTTAAGCAATAGTGCATCAGGATAAAAAGATTAATACACATTGAAATTCCCAAAGTCCAAAGTTGCCCTCTAAGGACTACATATAGTTTAGGAGACTGATTGACCATTATAGTGACAAAAGTAGTGACAAAGTGGCTTGACTCAAATATAAGACTACAAAGTTATACACATTTTAGCTATGAACTTTCTATATAACAGAACTCTTAGTCTTTTTACCTGCTGTGTATATGATAAATTCATGTGTGTGCAAACAACATCCAGCTACATTATATATTCATATATACATCTCATGACAAATGGCAATAAAGAATCGTTTTTGTTATCAGGTGACAAATCAACAATGACAGTTCAAGGATTGTACCATATGGTGTCTCCAAAAGCGCCAAACTATTCTGGCACTACCATTGAACTACCATGGCTGATCGATGTTCTGCTGAAGCGTACATTGTAGGGCTGAGCAGGTTAACCCTTTTAGACCCACAGGTGCATTTCCCAAATTTTGGAAGTGTTACATACCGACTATGTACCAGAAGCAGGAGGTGGATTGACCATGATAATTCAAGGGTAGCGCCAGATTAGCTTGGCACCGTCAGGCGCCAAGCTAATCTGGCCCTACCCTTGAATGATCATGGTCAATCAATCACCTGCTGTAGGGTGTTGGGCTAAAAGGGTTAAGCTGGCCATGCTGATATGATTTAATTGGTACCCTTCTGGTAAAAATCATGATCGACCCACCTGGGTTATGAAAAAAAAAACCACGATGGGATAAACCATAACCCACAAAGTCACTTCTATTTGAGAGTTGTCTTAGCTCTCAAGGGTCTCTACCTTTTGTCTTTGACTTGATTCTGATGTTGAAATATCTCCTTTTGAAAAAGCCTCACAGATGTGCCAATGTGTCATAGTGAACTCTATAACTCTATCATTGGTTTGTCAAACGTCATTTGTCATATTTTTTGTTTTTACGTAATTTTATATTTAACGTGATATGAGATTCGCTTTCGCTTCAAGACTTCTGAAAATGGTGACAAAACTAGAATTTCACGGTACAGTTTTAGTCTTGGAAAATATTTTTTGTGAAATCAGGTTGACTTTACAGCTACATGCTATACAAAGTACACCTGCATGCTCTTCTGAAAGCGCATTGATGTTTGCGTGTGCGTGTGTGTGCACGCGCTCCAAACATCCTCAAAAGGCTTAGACGTTCATGTGCCCTCTGGGCACATGAAGATCTATGCCTCTTGGAGATGCACGCATATGTGAGAGAGAGAGAGAGAGAGAGCGAGCAAGCGAGAGAGAGAATTAGGTCATATTTAGAGTATATCTGCATGGTGACGGAATTGCTTCTTTTATGTCACTGCCACTGTCCGACTTTCTGCAGATGTCAAGGTTTTTTACTGTTTTAATTTTTTGCTGAAAAGAATTAATTTTTACTGAAGAAGTTGAAAGGGTACAAAGCTGTCTAACGAACTCATCCAATGTCTTTCTCCAAACTAGCTATATCGGGTCACCTGAATGCTCTTCTGAAAGCACGACTATGTGTGTGTGTGTGTGTGTTTGTGTGTGCGTGTGTTAGTCCGTGCATGCGAGCGCGCTCCAAACATCTCCAAGACACATAGATCCTCATGCGCTCTCTGGGCGCATGAAGGTCTATGCCTCTTGGAGATGCATGCATGTCTGAGAGAGAGAGAGAGAGAGAGAGAGAGAGAGAGAGAGAGAGAGAGAGAGAGAGAGAGAGAGAGAGAGAGAGAGAGAGAGAGAGAGAGAGAAATGAAATGAAATGAAATGAAACTTTATTTCTGAACGGAAGAAGCAGTTAGCACATGTGTCATTTTTCACGCTTGCCGTTGCTAATCTACAAAGGTACAACTCTGCTAAAGGTACAAAGCTACTAACATATAAAAGTACAAAGCTACTATCATAAAAGTGCACATAATATAACAAGTCGTTCAAAAAGAGATGGATAAGGCAAAATGGAGCGCACCAATTATGATTACTAACAATGTGAACGGGGAAAAAAAAAAAAAAAAAAAAAAATAGTCTTTAAAATTCCTTCTTTCACTGAAATCAAACACTCGCGCACGCTCGCGCCGCATGCTCACACACACACACACACACACACACACACACACACACACACACACGCACGCACGCACTGTGGTAAAAAAGCAAGACCGGTCCCATGCAGACATACTCTAAATATGACCAGAGAGAGAGAGAGAGAGAGAGAGAGAGAGAGAGCACACGCTAGAGAGAATTATGTCATATTTAGAGTATTATGGTATTATGTCAATGTTTGCGGGGTGACGGAGTTGCCTATTTTACGTCACTGCCACTGTCTGACTTTCGCTGGAAGTCAAGGTTTTTTACTGTTTTAATTCTTTTCTGAAAAGAATTAATTTTTATTAAAGAAGTTGAAAGGATACAAAGCTGGCTAGCGAACTCATCTAATGTCTTTATCCAAACTAGCTATATCCAAAATTTCAAGTAAAAATAACAAAAATAGAGCTTTTCTGTCGAACTTAAGCCCCTTGCGCATGAGCCATCAGTACTGTACACATATAATAAATGCAGCACCAATGGCTGCATGCACTAGCGGGTTAAAATAAAATACAGATCTATTTACCAGTTTCTTGGACTGCTGTATGTCTTTTTCTGCCTCTGAGCGGATTTCTTCAATCTCATGTTTCAGCTGAAAAGACAAACAAACAACACACATACATGTAACACACTGAGATTTGTTGTTGTGGAGATGTATAATAATTTTGTCGATCAACACAATTTCCCTAGGAAAAAGGTTTTTGGGACATCATGCTGTCACAGTATATAACTAAACTTAAAAAGTATACAAACATTAAAAGTAATTAAAATCCATGCTTAAAAATGCCAAAATACCAGGTTGAAAACAAGATTGAATAACAATTGTCAGATTTATAAAACGAATATAAAAATCAAATGGGAAAAGACACTTGGAGTTTATAGAATAAACAAAGCTTGGTAATTCATGTACATGTTTAGTTTTCTAATGCCCATGTACATTCAAAGTTTAGTGTGTGAAAGGACAACACATGCATGCAGCCACAGTTATTGCATGCAAAAGGGGGAGGGGGGGGGGGTTTAAACATTAACAAAACCAATACTGGCAACATTCTAAAACAAATATAAACAGGAATGGCAAAACCCCTTACAGCTCACTAGTATAAATGACCCACATGATGAGTCTTACATGTGACCTTGACCTGTCTGACAGGTCACTAAAAGGAGCAAGTATTTAACCAGTTCAGTGCCGAGAAAATTATAACACACACCCAACTGCAAGAGGTATAGATCCTCATGAGCCCTTGCACTTGCGGGGGCTCATGAGGATCTATGCCTCTTGAAGACACTACTATGAATCCACATTACTAGGACAACTAAGGTTTGTTGATTTTGAGCGATGAAGACTGCAGAAAGTTTCCGTCAATGGGCACTGAACGGGTAAAATGTCTTAACATAAGAAAAGGGTTGGCTTTTGTACCAGAGAAATCCATGACCCTCAAAATCTATGTATTTCGTCTGGATATTATACCTGCTCGACAAGAATTTGTTCTTTTTCCAAGCGTTTCTGCAGACTCTCAATTTGTGCCTCTGAAAAATGAAAGAAGATCATCAAATACTGCAGTTTTACATATCTACTGACATAAAATTTCTTTAAAAAATGGATTTTTCTCTAAAATGTATTTTTTCGAAAAATACTTTCTGATGCCATTACTACAATGGAACAACCTGTAGCTTATGTAATTTTAGCCAAAAACTTACGACGTGTACCCTTAGGGCCAGGGGAGGCCACCTTGGGGTGCCGTGACCTAGTACCCTGGGTAGCCTCCCTTCCCACCCCATACGGGTAACTGCCAGAGCAGCCAAGCCAGTTTTTCGTTTAGCCGACTAGCGACAAGCGGGGCAGGTGGGAGGGCCGTCCGAGTAATGGCATCGGTAAGTATTTTTCGAAAAAAATCCATTTGTTTCCGCAAAAAACATTACCGATGCCATTACTACAATGGAAGAATTGCAAAGGAGGCGGGTGCCGCGTAACCCAGTAACCAACCGAGCCAGCAAGACCCGTCCTCCCCGGCGCAAGCTCCAGGTAATTTTAGCTAAAGGATTACATACGGCACCAAGGTGCCGGGAGGGTGTGTTGCACCGCCGCGATGTCCCTTACCAAGGCCAGGGCCCGCATGCATGTCACGCCATTATCCATGGTAATGAGTCATTTTGGTTAATGGTCACAAATCTTCCATTTAACGGAATGCATGACCCATTTTAACAGCCTAATGATTCATTAAATTTAATGCCGCTGTACCCCAACATTAGCGATCCTAATGGGTGATTAGTGTGTGGTGGTGGTGAAAAGCCGGTAAGCTGCACGGGAATTTCGTGCTCGAGTGGCTATTCAGTTCTCGTTGGATGACTGCCCGAGGAAGAGAAAAGTCAGTTAGTCCATAATATTCGTCATGGCTGCCCCAGTTCTTCTACAAACCCACACATTTAGTTAGGGAGTGCCGTGCGAGGTGACCTAGTTACAGCTACAGTTAAACTGTCTTGACTGATACTGATACATTTTAGCTGGTTGCCTGTCTTCTAGTACGCTGCATGCATTGCTCATCTTCATTTTCCTAAGCATGTCTAGTGTGTACAGAAAGTTTATTTTCTTACCTTTTAAGTGTATGTCTTAAATACAACGTACATTCTGTACAGCTTAAACAACATGCCGTAAATGACCGGCGCCATTCAGTAAAATGTATCCCGTGCGGTAGGCCTACACGGTCAACGCTGAGCATGTACACACATAGCGTGCTCGAGTAAAACAGTGACGAGAATAGCGAGACTATAGTTGCACAGCCGTAACAGACTGCGCTCAGCTCTGTGCTGCCAGCCGGCGATACTAACAGAGACGACGCGCTGCGCGGCTCCTTATCTTACGGCGTCGCACGCACGCGCGCCTCAAAACTAAATGGGAGGCCTTGAACTGAGCATGCGTGAACTAGTCAAAGCGGAAGGGATTCCCTCCAGTCTAAACATAAAGTAGCCCTTAACTAATGGCACGTTTTTTGGACAACGTGCATTCCAATTAGGGTCCGTACAAATGGTCCATTTACAAATGACCCTTTAGTCCTAATGGGCCAGTACTTTTAATGTGCATATGGCCCCAGGTTATCTCGCTGGCCAGCCAGGTTTCTGGGGTAGAACCGGGTGAAGGTCGATTCAGTCCGCCAGCCCATGGCAGCCACAATGTCTCGGACAGCCCAGTTGTGGTCGAAGGCGACGCTTGCAGCCATGGCTTCAACCTCGTGAGCCCTGATGTGTAGTTGCGTGGCAGCGTCGGTGCAGAGGTCTTGGTAGACGGAACATATCACCCATCTTAGCCAGGAAGAGATCGTCTGGGCTGAGATGTCTTCTCTACCTGGGGACAGAGGGAGAAAGAGGCGGGTGCTTCCCCGGCGGAGCGGCCTGGTTCATCGTAGGTACACGCGTAAGGCTCTCACTGGGTCCTGCTATCTGACTTCCCTGTTGGGGCTGACCGTCTTCAGCGGTCGCACAGTGATCACCTGGGGGGCTGTCAACGGAGACTGAGTCTTGGCCAAGAAGGCCGGGTCCGTCAGTAGCTGCACGGAGCCATCCGACCTGAACTGCAGGCAGGCGGGGCGTGCAGGGAGCGCGTGCAGCTCACTCCCTCTGGAGGCCGTGGCAAGGGCGAGAAGAACGGGTCTTTCGTGTCGCATCGGCCAGGCTTGCTAGGGGAAGCGGCTTGAAACGCTTAGAGTTCAGCCAGGTGAGTACCCAGGGTAGATCCCAGCGTGGGATCAGGGAGCGGAGGGCAGGCCGTTGTATCCGAAGTGGGCCATAAGGTCAGCGAGGTCTTTACAGGTGCTGGGGTCCGCTCGGCCCAAGTGACGGTAAGTGTCCGCAATCATGGCGAGGAAGCCCCTGATGGTGATCGGTGCCAAGTGCTGTTCGGCACCCCTTGAGTTTGAGAAGGACCTTGGGGACCAGGGCGGTGGGTGGGTAGGCATACGCGCAGAGGCCATCTCAGGGGATGGAGAGCGCATCGACCGCCCAGGCTAGGCGTCCAGGATGGGCGAGACGAATAGGGGTAGCTGGCGGTTCCACCTCGTCACAAAGAGGTCGATAAGCGGGGTCTCCCACATGGCGCAGATCATCTGAAAGATGTTCGGACGAAGCGCCCCTTCGGTATGGAGGAGCTGAACGCGCCTCAAGAGGGAGTCCGCGAGGACATTCAGGTGGCCCAGGATATGTCTCGCTCAGAGAGAGATGCCGCGAACCTCACAGCAACGGAAGAGCTAGTAAGGAAGAATGCAGAGGGAAGGGGAGTGAGTCCCGCGCTGCTTCCGCATGTAGGACACTACAGTGGAGTTGTCGGAAGGACGAGCAGCTTCTGGCGTCCGAGAATCGTTGCCCACGCAAGTAGGGCTTGCCAACCGCCTGCAGCTCCAACCAGTTGATATGCTTGACTGCGAGGTCCAGTGGCCAGCTGCCGGAAGCCGCGGCGAATGTTGGCAGCAGGTGCGCGCCCCAGCCAGAGCGACTGGCGTCGACGCGAAGGAGCAAGGGAAGTACCGGAACGGAAGCCTCGATGTCGCCAGTCGAGGGTCGCCAGTGAAGAGGCATTTGGAGCTGAAGCGGACGCAAGTAGGGACAGCCAAGGGGAAGGAGATCCGCCGCCGCACGCATCAGGCCCAGGTGCTGTAACCACACTCTGGCGGGGACTGCCTCCTCCTGAGAACTAGACGTGCCAGGTTCACCAACTTCTGAAACCGCTGTTCCGGGAGGCTCACCCGGTTGAGGTCGATCAGGAACTCACAGCCGAAGTGGACAAGGCGGCAGGATGGGACGAGGTCCGACTCACCCAAGTTGACTATGAAGCCGAGGCTGTCGAGGAGGGCCAGCCATGCGTCTCAGTCCGTCTCCAGGGCGGGCGCCGACTGGTCGCGCAGGAGCAGACCGTTGAGGTAAATTGGCACCAGGCTTGATGAAGTCTGCCTGGTCTTGGCGAAGACGCCGTCCATGAAGCGGGTAAAAACCCAGGGGCTGAGGTCGAGGTCGAAGGGGAGAGCGTGGAACCGGTACCACGCCATCGAAGGCGAAGCGCAGATAGCGTCTGGAAGCCGGATGCAAGGGTATGTGTAGGTAAGCGTCCGACAGATCCAGGCTGATGGCGCAGTCCATGGTTGAACTGCGGCACGAAGGGCTCTAGTGGTCTCCAAGCGGAAAGGCAGCGCAGAGATGAACCTGTTCAGTGCTGAGAGGTCGATGATCGGACGCCACTTGCCATCGCCGGTCCAGGGAGAGGCGACTGTAGAAGGCGGGAGTGTCGTGGCGTGATACTTACCTCTGTGGTGTCCTCCAGCCACAGGACAGAGACCACTCCTTGAAGGGCGGCTGTCTGAGTCAGTCCAAAGGGGCAGAAGTCCACATGGGACCGTGCCAGAGCGTTGAAGGCCAGAGGTCCTTGGTCGCGTCCGTTACCGCCTGCCAGGTAGGACGGAAGAGGAGCGGATCGCCGAGGGGGTCTGTCGCAGCTGACACCGTAAGTCCTGCGGAAGGTCGGGCTGACGGAAAGGATGGCATCCCAGGGGAGCAGGGTGCAAACGCGGCAGAGGCCATGGCAAGAAGGGAGCGAGGCAAGCCGCCCGGAGGCGGCGACAACCAAGGCGAGGATGGCCCATAATGGCGACAAGACCGACTAATGTCAGGCCATCTCCACTCGAGAGAAGACAGCGTGCGTGGCCCAGAAGAGAAAACCAGCACAGGCGTTGCGGAAGAGGGTCACTGTCCGAAAGGGATGCAGAGGCGCGAAGTCCACCTGCCTGTAGCTGCGCCGGCAGGTCCTCCAACAGGAGGGCGAAGCGAAGCTCTGCGAGCGTCCGACATACCACGTCTGGTTGCGGGATAGGCAACGAAGGAGTCTACGGCGAGCGAGCGAGCGCGTGGGAGGCCGAACGGCTAAGGAGCGCAGAAGTAGAATCCCCCGAGGAGAAGCTTAGGGCAGTCTCATCCACAGGCGGCGTAGGAGGATGAAGCAGAGGGAGCAAGGTGGCGTTAGTCGCCGCGAGTCCGGGGAGAGCGTCTGCGAAGGCGCGAGCGGGAGCGGCGCGTCCGGAGGGGCGAGGTCCACGCGTGGGGAAGAGGCTGAAGCGGGCGAAGATGCTGGGGGTCTGGGAACGAGGAGCCGCAAGGCTGCTGGCGGGAGTCTGCAGTCCGAGAACAGACGTGTCGCGAAGGGCTCCTTCGCGTGAGCGGGCGGCCAAGGTCCAGACGGCTGTGTCCAGTCTGTGGCGTTCCCGGGGCCATATCTGTCATGGGCCGCAATACGATGCCGAAGGTCCAGCGTCAGGGTGGTGCTTGGTTACTTCCTGCGTGTGAGGCTTGTGTTCCGCAAGGCGGGGCGAGCTAGCTCGCTGCGGGCCAGGCTCGAGCGAGCTGGTGCGCAAGGGGGGAATGCATCCCCCAATGTCAGGGCTTGGCAGCCGTTGTTTTCCGCAAGGCGGGGCGAGCGAACTCGCTGCGGACCAGACTCAAGCGAGTAGGTGCGCAAGGGGGGAATACGCCCAATAAACGTCAGGGCGTGGTAGCCGTTTGTTTTCCGCAAAGCGGGGCGAGTGGACTCGCTGCGGACCAGACTCGAGCGAGTGGGTGCGCAAGGGGGGATCCTTCGTAAGTCGTCCCCCAACAGCAGTGCGGGTGCATCTTGGTCAGTCTGGGCCGAGGTATGCGCAAGGCTGCAGGACGGCGTAGGTTGTTCACCGCTAACAGCTCCAGGCTGAGACTATGGCTCCTCTACCCAGGGCTCGCAGACATCACGGGGGCGGCCGGAGGCAGAACCGGAGCAGGGGAGGCACCACATGTGTATCACTCGGTCACTGAAAGGCGCCCCCACGGACGTAGGAGTGAACTTGCCACTGCAACACATAGGTGAAAACACAGGCGACCGGCCGTGGCAGAAAGGCCACGTGACGGGCACAACCATTTCCTTAAATCATCCAAGCAACAGACCAGTATCTCAAAGATATCAAGCATAGCGTGGTGCCGAGCCAGGGCCTCTGGGGTAAAAGCACGGCACACTCCCACTGCGCCACCAGGTTCCCCTTAAGGATCTTCCCACTGTGAATCGAACCCGGACCTTACGCGTTCAGTCCGCGTGACATACGCTCAGACGAAGGCGCCTATAGAATTTGCTACGACAAACAAAACTGCAAAGTGAAGCCGCCGCCCGGCGCCAAAGGCGCCGGCAAACACCGGGACCCGGGTCTGACGCGATTCAGTCTGCCTGCTCTACGCTTGGACTATAGCGCCGATAAATTTTGCTATGCGTAAATGAAACTCCAAGCGAAGCCGCCGAACAGCGCCAAAGTCACTGGTCACACTGAGACCAGGTGCTGACGGGTTTCAATCTGCGTGAAATACGTTAGGACCATAGCGCCTATAAAATTCGCCATGTGCAAGCAAAAAACTCAAAGGAGTGAAGCCGCCGCGCCGGTCTCTGGCAAACGCTGAGACCTTACCTGGCCCTCCCCGAGAGGGTGGGGAAAGGGAGAACCTGAAACGAAGCAGGAGGGGGCGCCACCGAGGGTCGAGGGGTCGCACACGACGGGTAAGCGGGCCGAGGCAAGGGTGTCGAGTCCACGCCGCAGGTCCCAGATGTCTGGCCAAGCGCGAACGTGTCCGAGGGTAACCGAGGATGTAGCACGCTGGAACAACATGGTGCCAAGGCCAGGCAGAGCACGCCGTAACCAGTTTCTAAGATGAAGAGAACCACCGGCGTAGAACACGCGAAGAAGGGCCCACAAGAGACAACAGCCCAAGGGCCCCGAGGCCCGGCACAACACAGCCGGGAACAAGTCTCTAAGTCGAAGGCAACAACCGGCGCAGCACACAAGGGAGGCACACAAGTGACAACAGTCCCAGAGCTCTGAGGCCAGGCTACGAGCGCACAGCCGGGAAGCAAGCCTGTAAGTCGCAGGTACAACCGGTGCAGAACCATACACAGCCTGAAGGGTAAACACTGCAGTAGGCTAACACACGTCTTTACGCTGTAAGCTAAAGGAAAAAACTGGCTTGGCTGCTCTGGCAGTAACCCGTATGGGGTGGGAAGGGAGGCTACCCGGGGTACTAGGTCACGGCACCCCTAGGTGGCCTCCCCTGGCCCTGTCGTAAGTTTTTGGCTAAAATTACGTAAGCTACAGGTTGTTCCATTGTAGTAATGGCATCGGTAATGTTTTTTGAGGAAACAAATCTATCTGCAAAACACACTTTTTTTCTGCCTTTTTGCACATCGATTAAGTACCTCCCACCTCACCTCCCTTCCCCACATCCCTCTGATGACAGGTGTAAAATTATAAGCCAGCACACAGCTCTGAGCGACTCAGCTGTAGAACTATGTGAAAAGGTCCAACAATGGTTACTAACGAAGCTGTCCAGTCTGCTCGTCCTTGATGTCAAGGGCCTCTGAAAGACGTTGAGTCTGCTGCTCCAGTTTTTCATTTTCAGTTCGCATTTCCTCCATTTCATCTTGCAGGGCCTGAAATCGTGACATGGACTGGGGTGTGTCTGACCCAATCTGAAAAAAAGAAAAAAGAAAAATGCCCTGAACTCTGGGTTCTTCTCTGCATTTTCCACACTTGATAATATAAACATGATCATGCATGTTCCATTTAGCAGCTAGGTACACTTACAGAAACTGGAATAACCAAAATGATGCACTGTATTAACCCGATGTGTGTCAGTAGCAGTTTTTGTTGTGATGATTCCTACAGGAATCATTGTGACAAAAAAGCTACCAACAAGCAGAGGGTTAATTTATACACATTTATAGGACTACAGAATCAATTTTCACAACTCTGGGAGGCACAAGACAGAAACTGTCAGATAAGGTAGATTAAGGCTAGTGCCAGATCAACTTAACGCCATTCTACATCAGACATTATAATAATAAATAAACCTCATTTTTCCATGCACTGAGTGGCTGGAACAGTGGGATATGTGGTGCGCCCCCCTTCGGGGGGGCTTCCATGTGCATTGCTTTCGGTCACTTTTTTGGCGCCCCCTCTCTTTCCTATCTCTTTTTTTTGTGCTTTGGCCACAGTGGATCTGTGATCACTGGTCGATCATGCACATTTCTCTCCCCTGACAGTGCTATAATCTACTTTACTTTGTAACCTTCCTAAAATATTAGCACTGGCAGTCTCCCCTTTTCTTTTCATTTACTACTACAATGTCGACTGCAGCCCCTTCCCCCCTTTTGGTAGGTTCTCTTTTAGGGTGCATGGAGGTTTGGCTCTAGGTGGTGGCATGGAATGTATGCCCTTGCAGACACCACAGTAAAATGTGGTTGTCTTTGCAGGTAGGCAGAAATTCCTGCCTCCTCCAGTATCGCCGATGGTGTGCTGATGAGGTCGCCAAGACCGAAACAGCTGTCCACACCGGCTAAATATCTGGACCCCCCTCGGGGGGACCTAGATTTAAATTTCCATGCACTGAGTGGCTGGAACAGTGGGATATGTGGTGCGCCCCCCTTCGGGGGGGCTTCCATGTGCATTGCTTTCGGTCACTTTTTTGGCGCCCCCTCTCTTTCCTATCTCTTTTTTTTGTGCTTTGGCCACAGTGGATCTGTGATCACTGGTCGATCATGCACATTTCTCTCCCCTGACAGTGCTATAATCTACTTTACTTTGTAACCTTCCTAAAATATTAGCACTGGCAGTCTCCCCTTTCTTTTCATTTACTACTACAATGTCGACTGCAGCCCCTTCCCCCCTTTTGGTAGGTTCTCTTTTAGGGTGCATGGAGGTTTGGCTCTAGGTGGTGGCATGGAATGTATGCCCTTGCAGACACCACAGTAAAATGTGGTTGTCTTTGCAGGTAGGCAGAAATTCCTGCCTCCTCCAGTATCGCCGATGGTGTGCTGATGAGGTCGCCAAGACCGAAACAGCTGTCCACACCGGCTAAATATCTGGACCCCCCTCGGGGGGACCTAGATTTAAATTTCCATGCACTGAGTGGCTGGAACAGTGGGATATGTGGTGCGCCCCCCTTCGGGGGGGCTTCCATGTGCATTGCTTTCGGTCACTTTTTTGGCGCCCCCTCTCTTTCCTATTTTTTTTTTTTTTGTGCTTTGGCCACAGTGGATCTGTGATCACTGGTCGATCATGCACATTTCTCTCCCCTGACAGTGCTATAATCTACTTTACTTTGTAACCTTCCTAAAATATTAGCACTGGCAGTCTCCCCTTTTCTTTTCATTTACTACTACAATGTCGACTGCAGCCCCTTCCCCCCTTTTGGTAGGTTCTCTTTTAGGGTGCATGGAGGTTTGGCTCTAGGTGGTGGCATGGAATGTATGCCCTTGCAGACACCACAGTAAAATGTGGTTGTCTTTGCAGGTAGGCAGAAATTCCTGCCACCTCCAGTATCGCCGATGGTGTGCTGATGAGGTCGCCAAGACCGAAACAGCTGTCCACACCGGCTAAATATCTGGACCCCCCTCGGGGGGACCTAGATTTAAATTTCCATGCACTGAGTGGCTGGAACAGTGGGATATGTGGTGCGCCCCCCTTCGGGGGGGGGCTTCCATGTGCATTGCTTTCGGTCACTTTTTTGGCGCCCCCTCTCTTTCCTATCTCTTTTTTTTGTGCTTTGGCCACAGTGGATCTGTGATCACTGGTCGATCATGCACATTTCTCTCCCCTGACAGTGCTATAATCTACTTTACTTTGTAACCCTCATTTTAGCCAGTGCAGATTGCTGAAATAAACATAAGTCTGCAGCCTTGTTTACAAAAGAAAAATGTAATGAACTTGTGTTTAACTGTTCCTCCAAAATGGTGAAAGTATAATCTTAAAATGCAACACAATACTTAGATGTAAGCGGAGTCCAAGGTCAGCCTCCTTGGGATATCATGATACAGGGTAACATAAAGTCAGACCATGATACTGGCATTCACGTTAATGTGATGCCAATCCTACAATGGAAAAAACCAACAGTAGACACAAAGTCCTCTGGCCGACTCTACCTCTAGTTGGCCTGCACACAGCTGTGCACGGGCCAACTAGAGCTGAGTCAGCCCGAGGACTTTTTTCCTCACTGAGTATCTACCTGGGAGCCACAGACCTGATCGCATTCAAATCTGACTTTGCCTTATTCTAACATGCGCAATAATGATGCTGACCTGTACTTTACACAGAAAAACGCCAGGAGTACTAAAAAGCGTTGTTATATCAGAATTTTTAAACATTACTCATTTTCATAAATGAACTTGGCCATAGCATAAATGCAGGTAAGAAATTGCAGTGCAAGTCGCAACATGAATAGATCGAATTAAAATCAAGCAAAATGTAACAGGGAACAAACCAAATTAAGCATTGTTTAACACATTTTCTTCACAAACTGTGTAGCTTTCACAGACTGATAGCAATACGATTTAATTTTAAGGCATTCACATTTTTTAATACTCTGTTTTTAAGATCAAAATTGCTGAATACTGGGGTTGTCATCTTCAGACTACATTAAAGTTCAGGAGAAGAGTCAACCATGACAGTTCAAGGGTGGTGCTTGAACAGCTTGAAGCTTGGCACCAAGCTATTCTAACACAATCTTTGAACCAAAATGATGACTTTGTCTCCTGTTGTAGTGTGCTAAGACTGGATGCGTCAAACAAACAACGAAGAATACTTATAAAAATAATGGTCCCACAACATGCTTCACAAGTCCTTGGGCTAAGCAACAGTCAACTTTTAGAAAACATAAGGTTTTTGTACCAGTATAGACCTTTGGTTTTGTGAAATATTGATGTCTGACCAAGTGACGGTATTTCTTCGCAACTGCAAACACAAGTATATTCAAGACAGCTGGTGGTATGAAAGTGAATAGTGCAGGTTTATCACTGGCATATCACAACAACCTGGATTAAAAAACAACAACACACCAACATATCATACAGCACAAAGGATGCAGAGTTAGTTGACATCGGCCCCCTCTCTCAACCCTTTGTCTGTCACAGTAGCGCTTTATACTGGGGTGATTCCTGAAGGAAACACCACAATAAAAAGTGCTACTGACAGCCCAAATGTTAACCCACAGTAAATCTGTGCACCAAGTGGTATTGTGCATGTATCACGTTTGAACAGGTATCTAATTCACACACAAAATAAACTATAAAATACATCATATCACACCTTGTGCCTTGACTGTTAGTACATTGTACTGATCAGCAAAAGAAATGCGACAGTTTTTGAATCATCGGAGGCACTAAAGTGTTTCCGATGATTCAAAAAACGCTGCATTTCTTTTGCTCGTCAGTAATGTTCACACATGGTGTCATAATTGAGGCTGAGACAGCTATGGTGTTCATGGTTATCCTGTATTTGTATGCATACTCATCATATCACACAAATAATTACCACCATAACTGGTGAGTCTGATGCCTGAGAGGATTTGCTCTTTGTAGACTGCCAAACAATATACACATCTTGTTAAGGACATTTGAAGGATATTTAGAAATTGAAAGAATCTCATGTTTTACCTTGGGAGCTTTAGTCAAGAAAACAAAAAATTGCAGTGAAAATAACTTTTTGTATAAATACATTTATATCAGACCAAAGATATATTTCTGATTAGATAAAGCTGAAATGTGAAAAGTTGAATCTATCACAAGGTTAAAAGATGTATCAAAGGGTTTTGAATATGAACATGTACAAAGAAAGAGAGAGACCTCCTAGGGAGAGATAGGGAGAGAAGACAGAGATACAGATCGAGACACCTCCATAAGAAAGAAAAATAGAGGCCATCAGTGACAATACTAACAGAACTGTCCTCAATGAAGAATTGCCGCTCCTCATGTTTTGCCTGTTGCTGCTGCTGCAGCTGTAGCTTCAGCATGGAAATGATGGACTCTTGGTGTGTGATGGTGGATTTCATCTCCAGAATACGGGCATCCTGCCCCTTCAGGTCACTCTGTTGTCGAGTCTGCTCTCGTTTGATGCTAGTATCCAAGTTTTTCTGTGAGAGAAGATATATACAATGAACACAGCCTCTGACAAGCTCAGTGTGGAATAATAAATAAACATCGATTCTAACTCTTTCTGCCTCACCGCCGTATTTCCCAAATTTTGGAGGCGTCATCTAACAACTATGCACCAGTTGCAGGACATGGATCGACCATGATAATTCAAGGGTAGTGTCAGATTAGCTTAGTGCCGACAGGTGCCAAGCTAATCTGGCACTACCCTTGAATTGTTATGGTCGACCCATCTCCTGCTGTAGGGCGTCAGGGCTGAATGGGTTAATGCGCTTTGCTTATAACAACAAACAAATTTTGGTTCCCTGGTAGTTTTGGTGGTTTGTTCCAAAGTGTACTGTTTATACAGGTGAGAGCTTTGTGTTATGATCTGAGTCATCAAGTTAATCTGGCACTACCCTTGAATTATTATGGTTGACCCATCTCCTGCTCTTGGGTGTCAGGGCTAAATAATACTAATACCGGTTATTATATAGGCGCTTTTCGAAAATCTGCAAATTGGCTCAAAGTGCCACGAACTGAACCCAACACGCACGCTCATGTGACACACACACACACTGAAGACAAACACAGTACAAGACAAACACAGGACATTCACGTGGTGCGAAGGGTCAGCTCAGCTATTCAGGTTTCGAAAATTTTGATCGCTTGTATTTGAAATTTTATATAGTGGCCTGAAACCGGTACCAAAGTGGAGGGGGAGGAAGAGCCGGAGTACCCGGAGAAAGAACCCCCGACAATCTGCCCGAATTAACGATGACACTTACTAGAGGAGAAAAGTCCGATGCCGGAACCCGTAATCGAACCTCACATCTTTAGCATTGGTGGCAGGCGCCTTAACCATTGTGCCACGGACCGCCCCAGTTAAATGGGTTAAATGTTCTGTTTGGCCATTACCAAATATGATTCTTGTGGGATTTACACATTCCTAAAGGACAAAACTTCATCCAACAAAAATATGAAGTACTGGTATGCATCTCTTGTCTGGCCTGAGTCGACCACTGTCTTTTTCTTGTGAAAGGAGAACTTTGCATCTTTTTGCACATTCCTCAGTCAGACACACCTTTGTTTCAAACAATTAAAAAAAAAAAAAACACAATGAAAATCTCTATATGTTCACATCGCCAAGAAGTTCCTATCTCTTTTAAATTAAATTAAGTGAATCAGTCCAATCTGACCTAGCCATGGACATAGGGCAGGAAATATATGCCACTATTGTCAACTTAGTGTGACATTGGAGGAGTAGATTATCAACGTCAATGAACAGAATGGTTGGGGTAGATCATTGTCAGACACATTTTCAATAATTAAAACATTGTGGAACCATTTATGGACTTTTAGTTTTGCTCCAAATGATCAAATATCAAACTCTATTAATGACGTGATGGCACTGGATTACATGTACTTCAATTGCAATATAAGCTGGTGTCATCACTGTTTTATGCAAGTCACACCACATGGCCATAAATTATGACACCCGAGAAATATGAAGGCCACTTGTGGTAGTGGTTACAACACTCTTTGATGACACTTTCCTGACTTTTGTCATCAGAGGGACATTACTACACAACTAAAGCTGATCTGATGCAAAAAAAAATTCAAAGAACATAAAATAATTGTGGAAAAAATAGCAGCTTGTTCATATCTCTACCCATTGGCTATCCATAAAAAATAAACTTTTGATATCAGTAAGTAGCCAAGTTTGTCACGTTTCTTTTGTCAAAGGCTGTATGTCTCCATTGCGCATGGTCACTGGTAATGTACAGTACAGGTAACTGCATGCATATTATACATGCATGGTTCATTTTTGGAGCAAACCCTGTGCCATTGGCGCATAATTTCCCCAAATGGCACATAACATTTTGAGCTGCAGGGTCAATGACCCATAGCTTCTGTAGGCAACGGGCCCTTTTTTTCACGTGTTCCTAAAGGCCAACCCATCTCTTTTGTTTCTCTCTCGCTGTCTCCCCGCATTCACTCGCTTTTTGATATT
This sequence comes from Semisulcospira habei, assembly GCA_036245525.1. NCBI lineage: Eukaryota > Metazoa > Mollusca > Gastropoda > Semisulcospiridae > Semisulcospira > Semisulcospira habei. Next base: position 310,402,795 of record BTPG01000002.1, read on the forward strand.
TGTGCGGCCGGTGAGAAGGTGCCAATGACCCATGTGCGTAAATTATCAGAATGAACCCTGTACATTTGTTAACCCATATCATACTGAGACTAAAAGCTTCGAATTTGTACACTGAAATTACAGTACTTACAGATAAGGATATAGACCAATGGCTTTAGTTCAAGAGTGGTGCCAGAATAGCTTGGCGCCTAGAGGCGCCAAGCTATTCTGGCACTACCCTTGAACTATTTTAGTCAAACTTATTTCACACACTGGTGTATTCCGAATGATAAGGGTTAAAACAGTTTTAAAGTTTTATCTGTGTTGCTTGCTTATACATGAAAGAATGTGTGATATATGTGCAGAAGTGCTTAACCCTTTGGCTGTTATTAAAGTGCTTTTGTTTGAATTATGCCAGTAGCCATTTTTGTTAAAATGATGCCTTCTTCTTATTTAAGTGTATCAAGGCTAATGCGCTAGTTCAATCATTCTGCCCCAAGGAATTTATTTTTGAACAAAGAAAATAGAAGAAAAATACAAAAGGCATAACAAAAAAATACCTTGTACATGACCGAGAGCCGTGCAATGGCGTCTGCAAGCTGCTGTCGAAACGCCTTCCTCAGTGCATTGACACGCTGAAGCGAAATAAGTCAGTTAACAAGAAGGCAAAGCCATTATGGCTCACGTGTATGACCGATTTACATATGTGTGAACTTTGTGACAATAAGTAAAGGGATAGCTTCTGCACCAGCAAAATCCATGTTTTCTCAAAATGTAAGCATTTTTCACACATCTGTCAAGCCCCCGTGACCCTTGACCTTTGCGATGAGAATTACTAAATTAGTATGCATGAGAAGGTCTTATCATCATTTGACTTTGTGCCAAATTTGATTGAAACATTTTCAAAAATGTTGATAATACATACAATTTTATCCAAAATTGGCATTTTACACACATTTGCCGGCCTCTTGTGACCTTGACCTTTCCAAGGGGTCATCCAAATTACTATGCATAGATAGGTCTTCCCATCAGGTATCTCTGTACCAAATTTGGGTTTGAAGTTGTGAATAGCATCAAATTTTGAGAAAAAACATCTTTTGTCAAAATATGGCTCCTTGGGACCTATTGCCTGAGCTTTTGTAACCTTTGACCTTTCCGAGGTGTCATCGAAATTAATATGCATAGATAGGTCTTAAAATCAGGTATCTCTGTACTAAGTTTGGGTTTGAAGTTGTGAATAGTATTTGAGAAAAAAACATCTTTTGTCAAAATATGGCTATTTGGGACCTATTTCCTGAGCTCTTGTGACCCTTGACCTTTCCGAGGAATCAACCAATTAAATTACTATGCATAGAATGGTCTTACCGTCAGGTATCTTTGTACCAAGTTTGGGTTTGAAGTTGTGAACAGTATGTGAGAAAAAATAAATAATGTCAAAATATAGATATTTTTTACTTATTTCCTGATCCCTTGTGATCTTGAACTTTGTGAGAGGTCACTGAAATTGGTGTGTTTAGAAAGGTCTTGCTACAAAGTATCCTTGGGCCAAGTTTGAAGACTGTGGTTTGTACAGTCTCCAAGAAAATGCCAACATTAAAGTTTACCATGGATGACAGCGATGGACGACGGCGGACGGACGACCACTGGCCCAAAACATACTCACTTTTGCTTCGCACGTGAGCCAAAAATCCAATAAATTACTGCACTAAGAGTATGGAAAGGGATGATATATAGGCATGGTCTTTCTCAGTGTAATACAATGACTACAGTAGAGGACTGTACCTGGGCTGCAATGAAAAGTGACAAAATATAGACATGCTCTTCCTAAAGGCATATGTTTGTACAGTCTAATTCTCTTAAAACAAGTTTGTATACAAAAAAGTTGGATGTAACAACACTTTTTGCTGAGGTCCAAAGAGCGCTCTTTCTATGAAAATTACTAAGCTTATGACAAACTTTAGATATATAACAACAACAAAAATTGGGTCACCTGGTGATTTGTTATATCCAAAGTTTACTAGTGTATTTTGTCACTTATACTGCAGCCCCATACTGTTGTCTTACGCTTGAAATGTGTATATGTAAACTCCCATTTAGAGTTCTGTTTGTGTTCTGATGTTTAACCCATTCAGCCCTGACGCACGACAGCAGTAGATGGGTCAATCATAATAATTCAAGAGTAGTGCCAGATTAGTTTGGCACCTGTCACGCCAAGCTAATCTGGCACTGCCCTTGAATTATCATGGTCGATCCATCTCCTGCAACTGGTGCATAGTCATTAGATGATGCCTCCAAAATTTGGGAAATATGGCCATCGGGCTGAATGAGTTAAATATCTTATCAGCTCACATTACAATGCAATTGCGCCACAAAACCAACTGCTCTCATCCTTGTGGCCTTGCTAGTTATAAAGTATATTTCTTACACACCTATTCTTTGCCACCGTTGAGCGGAAAAGCTGTATCACATACACACAGCTTGGCTGTATCACACATGTGTTATACAGCCCTGGTGCAGGAGCAGACATGTATGCACAGTATTGTCTTGTAGACAATCGGGTCAACAAAAAGGTACGGCACACATGATATTGAAACTTAACCTACTTTCAGCTCACGTTAAATGACGCCATTTCAGAGTGATGACTGGCACTCTGACATCATGTATTGCACTATTTTGTCATCATGTAGAAACATTTGTCTGACATCCAAAATATCCACATCACATTACAAAGTAAGTGACATCATGGTTTTTGCTAAAGACACAATGGCGGCTGTGTCAAGTTGTGGTTAGGCGTGTGCCGTAAACCAACTCACATAATAATAATAATAATTACGGTATTTATAATGCGCTTATCTTATAATAATTATAACCCTAAGCGTGCACTCACAACTCGCACACACTTTTGACAATGACTCATGTACCACAAACACATTACGACAGTCAGCTTGGGGTGGGGAGTGTGGTGATGTTATAGTGCTAGAATGTTAAAATAGGTGAATTTTGAGGGCGGACTGGAAGGAGGAGAGAGAGTGTTTCTGACGGAGAGAGAGTGGGAGAGTGTTCCAGGTGGATGGTCCGTAGACGAAGAAGGAGCGGAGGCTGAAGGTGCTGAGTTTGGTGCGGGGGATGTGGAGGCGGAGATTGTCGAAGGCGGAGCGGAGGGAGCAGGAAGGAGTGTAGGGGTGAAGTAGGTTGGAGAGATAGGCAGGAGATAGTTGTTGAGAGATGTGTAGCAGAGAGACAGAATTTTGTATTGGATGCATTGGGGGATGGGGAGCCAGTGAAGGAGTTTGAGCAGGGGAGTGATGTGGTCGGATTTCTTCTTTCTGAGGACGAGGCAGGCAGCATTGTTCTGGACGCGCTGGAGAGTGAAAGTGGTGGAGTGAGGCAGGCCGGAAAGGAGAGAATTGCAATAGTCGATGAGAGATAAGATGAGAGAGACAGCAAGTTTGGTGGCAGCTTCGGTGGTGAGATATTTTCTGATCTGACTGATGCGATGGAGGTGGAAATAGCATGCCTGGGCCATGGCGGAGACAAAGCTGGTCATGGAATGAGAGGAATCGAGGATAACGCCGAGGTTCTTGGCTGAGTCAGAGAGGGGGATGGGGGTGCTGTCAAGTTGAAGATGGAGAGAGGGAGGGAGCTGGGAGAGTTTCTAGTGAGTGCCTACCAGCATGGCTTCCGTTTTGTCGTCATTTAGTTTAAGTTTGTTTGCTGTCATCCAGTTTTTACATCTTCGTAGCAGTCAGCCGTGCGAGTCAGTAGTGACTGTGTGTCGTCGGGTTTGTCTTTGTCTAGTAGTTGTGAGTCGTCAGCGTAGAGGTGGTGGTGTATCTGATGAGACTGGATGTTGGACGGGGGAGAGGTGTAGAGTGTGAAAAGGACCGGGCCCAGGATGGACCCCTGTGGAACTCCACAGGAGAGCCTGACTGGGTTAGAGGAGACGCTGTCGATGGTGACGGACTGCTGTCTGTCGGAGAGGTAAGAGAGAAACCAGGAGTGAGCAGAGTCAGTGATGCCTAAGGAGTGATGAAGGCGATGGAGGAGGATAGAGTGATCTATAGTGTCGAAGGTGGCAGAGAGATCGAGTAGCATAAGAAGGGAGATGTTGCCCGAGTCGGTGGAGAGGAGCAGAACGTTCAGGATACGTAGAAGGGCTGTTTCAGTGCTGTGATGTTTGCGATAGGCAGACTGGAAGGGACTGAGGAGATTGTTGTCGGTGAGGTGGAGGTTGCACTGGCTGAGAACAACCTTCTCAAGAAGCTTGGACAGGAAAGAGAGATTGGAGACTGGGCGATAGTTCTTGAGTTCGTTTGGGTCGAGGCTGTGTTTTTTGAGGAGAGGACGGACGGTGGCGGACTTGAAGATATCGGGGACAGAGCCATTCTCTAGAGATGTGTTGATGATGTCGGTAATGATAGGCAAAAGTTTTGGAAGGCCGTCCCGGTAGAGAGAAGCTGGGATAAGGTCTAGTTCGCAGGTTTTGAAAGGCATAGACTTTATGGTCTTGAGAAATTTGTCCTGAGAGACAGGGCGGAAGAACGAGAGGGGAGTGCCGGAAAAGGGGGGGGGGGGGGGGGGTCGGGAGGGCAAGGGAGAAGGTAGAGTATCGAGTGTGTTGCGCAGAGTTTGGATTTTGTCAGAAAAATAGGTGGAAAAGGCGGACGGGAGTTCTTCTTTGCTGTGTGTGTTAGGGAGAGGAGAGTCTTTAGAAGTGCCTAGGAGTGTGTTCATGGTAGCGTAGAGGGTTTTGGAAGAAGTGGATTCCAGGATTTTGTTTTGAAGGTGTTTACGTTTAGAGTCGGAGACCATTCTGCAAACTTTGGATCTGGTGGTTTGGAAAATCTGTCTGTGAATGGTGAGGTCGGATGAGGGCCAGCGCCGTTTCGCTTGTCAGCGCTCACGCTTGGCCAAAACTATGTCATCAGTGAGCTGGGGAGGGGGGAAGGGGGGGGGGGGGGGAGTCGGTCAGGCATGGAGCAGGTGGTGACAGGGGCATGGGTGTCTAGAAGTTTTTGAAGGGAGGAATCAAAGTGGGATGCAAGATTAGGAGAGGGCGAGGGGTCCAAGAGAAGGTCGACAGCTTCGTCGAAGAAGCTCTCTCGGTTGACAGAATTTAGTTTGCGACAAGAGAAAAGGAGCTTGGGTTTTTTCGGGAGAGGTAGGTTGAGGGAGACGAGAATAGCGAGGTGGTCAGAGGGGAGCACAGAGGAGGTGTCAGAGTCGAGAAAGATTTGCTCACATCTGATTTATGCCCAAAAAAAGGTGAGTAAGAAATAGCTTCTTACATTGGTGTTTAGGCGATATTGAGAATCTCACTCTCATGGTCTTAAAACCTTATCCTACATGTTTTCGCTCGTTGGATAAGATTTTAAAACCACTCGAGTGAGATTCTCAGTATCACCTACACCTCATGAGTAGGATAAGGTTTTAAGACCATGAGAGTGAGATTCTTAGTACCACCTACACCGATGTAAGACTCTATATATATATCAGGCAACCTCAGACGACTGCAGGCCCACACGAAAACCCTAGACCAACTGATCCGTGAGCTGCTTTTTGCTGATGATGCTGCCCTCGTTGCACACACAGAGAGAGCCCTGCAGCGCATCACGTCCTGCTTCGCAGACGCTGCCCAGCTCTTTGGACTCGAGGTCAGTCTGAAAAAGACAGAGGTCCTCCATCAGCCGGCACCCAAGACAGTGTATCGCCCTCCTCACATCACCATCGGCGAGTCTGAACTAAAGTCAGTGCACCAGTTTACTTACCTTGGCTGCATTATCACGTCGGACGCCAAGCTGGACAAGGAGCTTGACAGCAGGCTGGCAAAAGCGAACAGCGCTTTCGGGCGACTTTTCAAGCGGGTGTGGCACAATCAACAGCTGAAAACAGGCACCAAGATCAGCGTGTACAGAGCTGTGGTCCTCACCACCCTGCTGTATGGTTCCGAGTCCTGGGCCCTCTACCGCAGCCAACTACGACTCCTCGAACGCTTCCACCAGCGCTGCCTGCGTACCATCCTGGGCATTCACTGGAGTGACTATGTCACCAATGTCGAGGTCCTTGAACAGGCTGAAACCGTGAGCATCGAGGCTTTGCTGCTGCGGACACAGCTCCGCTGGGCGGGGCATGTCTCCAGGATGGAGGATCATCGCCTACCAAAGATCACCCTGTTCGGCGAGCTTGCTACTGGACACCGTGACAGAGGGGCACCAAAGAAGAGATACAAAGACTGTCTCAAGAAGTCACTTAGTGCCTGCCAAATCGACCACCACCAGTGGTCTTCGCTTGCTGTGGACCGTGACACCTGGCGCTCCACTATTTACAAGGCAGCTGTCTCCTTTGAGGACTCTCGCAGAGCTAGCCTTAAGGACAAGCGGCTCAGGAGAAAGAACAGAGATGCCGCAACTCAGAACTCTGGCCATACCTTCCCCTGCAGCCACTGCGGTCGAACCTGCCTGTCCCGGATTGGCCTCCGCAGCCACGAACAAGCCTGCAGACGTCGTGGGCAACTCCTATAAAATCTTCGTTCGCGAAGTCCAGCCAAGAGAGATATATCAGGCAGATCTATCCCACAATTGTACATACAAAAGTACCAAAATATACCAGGTAAGAGAAAGTGGAATTAAAATAAACTTAGTGATGTTTTACAATCCTAAGTTTGTATTGACACACCGTTCTTTCTCCCTGTCAGCTCAGCCTTGCAGTAAGAAAGTGTGTGTCAAAATCAAGTCCTTCTCATAATACCCTGCCACAGATGTTGGAAAAAAGAAAATCTACTTACTGCCAGCTCTAGTCATGCACCCAACTTATCTAGTCTTCACAATTTAGGATAAATGTCCACCATACTCACATCCTGGTGAATCTTCTCCAGCTCACTGACACGCTCATTGATACGACAATACCTGAAAATGTGTGATGCTCATTACCCATGTAAACCCAAGGCAGCTTTTTTGCATATTTCAGAGGTGTCATTCAACAACTATGTACCAGTTCCAGGAGATGGATTGATGATAATTCAAGGGTAGTGCCAGATTAGCTTGGTGCCTTCAGGCGCCAAGCTAATCTGGCACTACCCTTGAATTATCATGGTCACTCTATCACCTGCTGTAAAGCATTGGGGCAAAATGGATTAATTGCAGTATTAAAGATAAATTCTGTTGTACATTCATAAAAGTCTGAATTGTCAGCATAAGAGAGGTCACAATTGTGTGCTGGTCTGTGACTATCAAAGCCATGAAGTTCAAAATCACAGACCAGCAGACAAGATTAAACATTGACAGAATTGCAATAATTTTAACAGACAGAAGTAAAGTCTAAAATACTTACAGCTCTAATGATTTCTGCTGAAGCTTGGACTCATGGTCTGCCTGCATAACATGCTTTGTAAAATTGATGTCTCTTCTCAGGTTTGCAACATCCTGATTGAAAAAGGGACAAGACATTTTTTATTCCAGACCGTTTGCAGAGCAGATACATTTTAACCATTCTGCATGTTCGTAGCATTTTTTGTCACGATGATTCTTGTAGGAATGACCATGACAAAAACTGATACCGACACGGATAGGGTTCAAGCAAAATACACTGTAACTTCATGCAGTACTATTTCTTCAAAGCAAGAAATTGTTTTCTTGTGTAGACTTTCCTATAGTGCTTTTAACAAAACAAATATGAATATTTAAACTTGACAAAGAAAAAGATTGATTGATTGATTGTACATTGCTTAACGTCCCGACAGCAACAAGGCTTTCTCAGGACGTGCCTGCACTGCTTGTGGAAAAAAAAACCCAGAACATTGAATGTATGTCGCCAGCCGGTCAAATACATTAAATAAACCTAACACATGGGGCCTAAATAAAGCTAAGACCATTTAGCAACACACATCCAATATCAAGAGCTACAGGCAGTGCAGACAGTAGGGAGAGTTTTAAAAAGGCAAATACAGGTGAATGGACAAAGGGTAGACAGAAACACATGCCCCAGAATAGAGAGAAAAACCCACCCTGTGGGGCTGACCAGGGTGACCCTGGGAACTAAAAAATATCTAACCCCACCCAAGTCCCCCAGGGCAGACCCGGGTGGGGTGACAAAGAAAAAGAGAGTTTGAACTGACTATACAATTCCATCAGTACATGTACACCCCACTTTTCTGTGTCATTGTTTATCGTTGCAAGTATGCCAATTAAATACAATGTTCTTTCGATCCAAATGGGTTAAAAGATGACCTTAGACAGTCCACTGTACAGGGAACAATAGACAACAATTCATCAATTTCCATGAACGTGTCAAATGCATGTGAAACATAGTCAGTTTTTGTGAAAAGCTACGCGATATTGGCAAGCGTACTAAAAGCAGGCAGGTGGAAAACTTGTGATGCACATGCTAAAGGGGTTAGTCGTCAACACTGAGCACTTCTGTTTCGCGACAAATACCAGTACAGTATGGGCATAATTGTCACTTTTCCTAACCATGCCACCATGACGAAGCCTAATGCCAGTAGATCAAGGCCGAGCGCTAGCATGGCTGCAGGATGGAATTTCTGGACGATAAGTTGGGAGACGTCTTGGGGTGTCCCATTCAGTGATCCAGAGGCTGCTGGCACAATTAAAAAAAACTGTAAGGGTAGAACGACGACCCTGTTCAGGACGCCCGTGCTGCACCAGCAGAAGGGAGGACAGATACCTCTGTGTGGCGGCTCTGTGTGACCGAACTGTCACGTCAACCACTCTGCAATGTCAACTGATGCAAGCTGCAAACGTTAAGGTCAGCAGAAGCACAGTCTGCCGACATCTGTGCGAAATTGGCCTGGCTTCAAGCAGAGCAGCAGTGAAAATACCCCTCACTCCAACTCATCGCAGAGCCCGGGTTGTCTGGTGTCGTCAACAAGTGAGGTGGAAAGACTCCAGTGTACTCGGGTTCTGTTTACTGATGAGTCACAGTTCACCGTGTCCTCCAACGATGGCAGGGTGAGGGTCTAGAGATGCCAGGGTGAGTGATTCATGAATGAATCCAAGAGGTGAATCGCTACGGAGGAGGCTCGGTCATGGTCTGGGCAGGCTTCAGCAGGGAAGGCAGGACCCCCCTCCACATCCTCCGAGGCACCCTGACTGGACTGCACTATCGGGATGAGATTGTGCAGCCCCTCATCCAGCAGCTCTCCAAGCCATAGGCGACAATGCTGTTCTGCAGGATGACAACGCTCGACCTCATCGCGCCTGTGTGGTGGATGAGTACCTTGAGCAACGGGGCATCATGAGCGCTGTACTATAGCGACGGGCCCCCAGGTGCAGTTTTGACCATTGTTTTATGTTGCCTAGATCAGAGATCATTTCCCTATCGACGGTATTTTGTTTCTGTTGTTAACTTGTATTTTCATGTACTAGCTTTAGTCAAGTAGGAACTTAACAAAAAAACATAATTATAATAGTGTGTTCAGGAGACATAGGGCTGTCTTAGCATTCTATTTTTGTCAGGGAGGTTCGGGTCGGGATGAGGCCACTGGCGCCGGCCATTAATAGATGCCTTGGCGATGGGCTTCACACGTCCTGAGTCATTGTCCATTTTGTAGCTCTGTTATTGTAATTTGTCCAATGAGCGAGTGAGTGAATGTGAGCAACACCTGAGGTGGCAAGACAATTTTTGCTATATAGCAACAATAAAGTCATCTTGATCTTCTCTTGAATCTTGAGGATGGAGTGGCCAGCTCGTTCACCTGATCTGGCTCCCATCGAGCACCTTTGGGACGTGCTGGGGCAATGTGTAGTCAGCAACCACCCCCCACCTCAAGGCGTCCCCCAGCTGACTCAGTTCCTGCATCAAGAGTGGGAAGTGATCCCACAACATGTTCTCCGAACCCTGGTGAACTCCATGCGTCAACGCTGCATTGAATGCTTGGCTGCAAACGGTGGGTGCACTCGCTACTGACTGGACCAGTCTTGTGTTACTTTTCAAATGGGGGGGGGGGGGGGGGGGGGGGGTGGGTGAACATTCTAACGTACTGCTGTTGTTACAATTGCTTGATTTCCTTAAAACTTAAATGAAATTGTTACTGAAGAAATTAGCAAAGTATTGACTCCAAGTATTGTTACATTATTTGTGTGGTGTTGTCGGTGTGTCTGCGATAAAAAGTGGCCCTTAAGTTTTGACCATTAGTATATATCTGTTTTCTTACTTTGCATAATGGCAAATTTGGGTGTAACAAAATGCTAGGGAGCATTTTTACTGTTTTTAACTGTTATAAATAAAGTTTGTTATAATCATTAGTACACAGAATAATTGTGGTCAAGACTTCTGAAAAATGTTGATATATGTTGAACCATGAGTGGTGATGCTCTGTGAGCCAAGATTTGCATTTGACACAGACGTTCTGCCTCTGAGGCTCTACTGGGAGGTCAAAACTTGTCCATCAAAAGAAAATCGAGGCTCATAAATCATCAGCAGCCATAGTTGACATATTTATCCCACTGCCATAGTATCCCTATTTCAAGTCATGCCGGTTTAAAGGTTGGATTGCTCGACAGAGCCTACACGAGCGTTTTGCTAACTTTGATTTTACTTATAATAACCCTGAAATGGCCTCTATAACACAAAGTGCTGCAGCTATGTCGTCAACCATTCTTATAGAGTTTTAGTGCATTAGTAATGCTTCACTGCGTTCAGCTGCAGTGCTGTGCCTGAATTTACATCCAATATGGCCCTCGTCTGAGTGTAGGGTTACACAGACCTCTTGTTCCAAATGTAGGGCATGGCCGTGAAACATGATAGAGAACTTTTGACATTGTCTGTCACACAGATGACACAAATTGTACTTAGGTTATTACCATGCAAAAAAAAAAACCAACCAAACATGCGTAAAGATCAAAGAAAATCATGCTGACAATGGAATATCTCACATCATTTTAACCTATGTAATCAGTTAAATCATTTGCATATGGATGCCAGTTATTCATTCATAAATCACCACACACATACACACACACACACACACACATAAACATGTATACACACAAATACCTGTAGTAAGATCTGCAACACTTCTGTCATCTCCTTGAGGTCCACTATCTCTGTGACTTCAGTCTGACTGTTGCGGTCCAGACTGAAGAACCCAATCTTTTGGGAATCTGCCAGTGCCGGCCTGCATCAATCAAGTTCATAATGTGTAGCCACTTGCTTTTGAAGTTCACAAATATATGGCACTTAATCTCTTTATATGCAGCCACTGGAACTGTGCACAGTACCAGTAGCTGCATGCAATACAGACTTAAGGACTCCACAAAAATGTCTTTTAATTTTATACAGCATCATAAATCTGCAGTCACGAATGTATGCACACCTTTATGTCTCTAAACTGTCCCAAAATACTCATAAAGGCATAGTTTACATACTGTTATAGCAATGAGCATCAGACTGCCTTGCCAAAGTATTTGACAGTTTTTCTGGTATCTTGCAAAAACTACACTTCAATTTTATGATGAAGAATGCATGCATCACATGAACAGCTGTGTGTGTTTGTCATGAATATGTGATGTATTGTGACTTAAACTAAAAAATAAATCAATAAAGAAAGAATTGTGTTAATTTTATGATTTTAAATCATGTTTTTACAATCCCACTCAAAAGTATGTAGACCGACAGACTTTTCTGCAGCTTGAGCGTGTGATTAATTTTACCACAGCACACTCCTAAACGCTCATGTTTCTGTTTCACTTTAATTAATTTGAACGTCGACCTTCTTGACAAAGGTTTTGTGGGCTTCAGTACACTGATATAACACAATTGTTAGCCTACTTGGCCTTTGCTCACCCACATGTTCAAAACGTGTGTCAGTCTTCAGAGAGCAAAAAGCGATCAAGATCGCGTGTAAACAAAGGGACCGAGAGTTCGCTAGCTTTCCGGTTGTTGCTTTCACATATAATTTAATCGTAAAACTAAAAGATTCAAGTAAAATTACTGGCTTTAAACCTGTTTTGGTGCCTTTTTTATTAGTATCGCTCACTCACCTCGGCATCAGACTACAAATTCTACGAGTGACATCTAATTTTGACGAACGTTTTCTGGTCGTGTTTTACAGATATGATGTCATTGCCAATGTTTTGAGAGAGCGCATCCCACGTGTGAACGTTGTCGAGTGATTTGAGAAAAATTTGAACATTTATTTTTGTTTCATCAGTGTTTCATGTAGGTCCAGAATCTCTTCATTGATGGTGTTTTGTCCGTTTCCTCTCTGGTCTGGGTAAACAGTCCGCCAACGTAGCTCCAGTAGGCTCTACGCAGTTGTTTCTGAACTTCCCTCCGCATTTTCTTCATTTCTGTCTTCAGTTCTTCTGTACCACGCTTCTTCATTTCAGCGTACAGTCTGTTCTTCTTCCTCAGCAGGCTTCTTATTTTGCCTGTAATCCAGGGATACGAGTCCTTCTTGCTGGGATATTTGTGGGGTACATTTCTTTAAATTCTGTGTCAAGGATGGTGGTCTTAAAGGTTGTCCATAACTTTTCCACCGTTATGTCTGTTTGGTTCGTCTCGTCAGTGGTACTGTTGAAACTGGTCAGGCGTAGAGAAAAAGAAGATAATGCTTGCAAGCAAAAAGAATAACTTAAATTATGAATTTTGAATGTTGTAAAATGGATAGACTCGATCTTTTCAACAAATGGACGTCGGGAATAAACAATTAATATGACTTTGTGTAGCCTGTTTTACATCACGATATCAATGATCCCGAACACAGACCTGAACATGTCATCCTCGGCATTGTTGCTGGTTCCGTAGACCTGTAAAATGTGATTCTGCAACTCCTGCTCTGCATAAGCATAATCATTTTGCACGGGCGGTAAGTCGACTGCCGCCATGTTGTTTTGGTAACGAATGAAGCTTTCGGACTTTGACATACGAGAGGGATACATTGAAAGCGAGGTTACTCTACTATAAAAAAAATTTCGTCACTGGTGAAAACCCATTCCGTAAGAAGTAAGTTGCTTTTTTTTGTCACGAGAGCTAATTTTCTAGCACGTGGGTGCATATTAGAGTGTATGTAAAACATATATACATTGTTTTATCACAATCCGATAACAGACTGAAGTATGTTTCCACGTCCGCTTTGCTTTTTGTTGAAATATTTGTTGGGGGTGGACAGGTTCATCTACAGGGCAAGGAACACAGTGCCGTTTCCATGCTGTCCAGTCTCATAGCCATAGTCAGTCCCAGTCATCCCCTAATTTTTCAATCCCCCCAAAAAACTCTACCGCCCACCCGCTGCACATTTGCCATGCACAAAATACCACAAAAAAACAACAACAGCACATTGACTGTCTCATTTCTTGGCTATGAACCTGATTTCTTACCAACGCCACACCCAAGCACACCTGAAATCAGCGTGCCCCTCAAATCGCACAAGAATAATATTTTGTGGTGCCGGTAAATTGCTTGCAGCTCCTGGCTGTGCTTGAGAAGCATGTCTTTCACTGTGTGTATCGATTTACAGTGTCAGCTTCATCTTCCTTTGCTGTAGTTGAAAAAGTCACTATCGTATGCTGTTTTAGTATTTATGACACTGTACCTCGGGTACACTGTTCTGTGTTAAACTGTACTTGGGGTACACTGTCCTGTCTTAAACTGCACGTGGTGTACATTGCCTTGTGTTAACTTATATCCAGCTTTTCCAAGTCTTGCTTGCTACGAGTGTGGATCTTGATGCCAACTTTCTGTACACAACTGGCTGGTTTGCAAGATATGCACTATCGTAACCAGTGAGCTTAGGACAGTGTACACCCTATACACTTTAACACAAGACAGTGAACAACTTAACATGTTATGGACAGTGTACACAGAGTACAGTGTCCTAAACAGTAATAATAATAATGACTACTTTAGTACTTACATTGCGCTTATCCTAAAATAAGCTCTAAAAGTAAAGGATAGTGACAACTTCAGCTCTGCTGTGTGTACTACTAAGGAGATGTCCACATTTTTAGGGCCTGTGTATGCTTGTGTATGTGTGGGGACACAGCATGCCATGTAAAATAGTTTCAGTCACAGTTTAATCCTTTTTTGTATACAGCCACTGGCAGTTACTGTTTACACATAGGTCCTCAGGTCCATGAGGATTTTTCCTCATTTCCTTGGGGCTAAAATCAAGAGAGTAGAAGTTATACCCACTTTTTGCATGCAGCATAAGCATCATCTGTACTGATCTGTACAGTTCATGGTGACTTCTTGCACAAAAAGTTGTGGGTGAATTTAGTGCCTGCCATACAGTCATGAACACAGTACCAGGCTTTCCACTAGGACTTACAATTGTCTGTCATTGGGACGGACAACAGGACAAAAATATCTGTCCCAGGCGTTCTACAGCCCACCGCATACTTTAAATATGGCCGGGATAAGTACATCAATACTGATTACAGGCTTACTTCAACAAGAGTCCAAGGGGGTGGGGTGTGCTGGGGTGAGGTTCATGTCAGCTGAACCTCAAATTACAATAGTCTAAACGTTAAGTGTGCGTCTACGCAACCTTTTTCTGTGGTCTGATGTGGCATGGGGACAAACGAGCCTCTATGTTTATTAAATGACTCGATCGTGATGCTTATTTTCCTGTTTTCCCTCAAGATTTGTCCATCCAAGTGATAAATGGCCTTCCTTTTTTTCTGTCCCCTTAAAAATTTGTCTGTCAAATGCGGAGAATTTTTTGTGAATGGAGTCGAAAGCTTGCTGTGTATATTTCTAACTCTAAGTGTCTATTTTGTCAATAAAATATATATCACTAGAATGTAATTCGTAACATACACGTATCTGGAAGCAGTCATCTCTCTGGCCGCTTCTCACATCTCTGCACATGATAAATACAGTTTTGTTCCTTCTTTCGGCAAACTTATATGATTTGGAAACCGAAGGAACCTATGTAGAACTGAGGCCATAATACTCACAAACCAGATAGGTGAGCCTATAATAGTAATCGAGCGCTCTTGATATCAAGGGCCTCAGCCACATTTCCAGTCCACATATATTTTATAATCTAGTTTTATTATTCACCAACTCCTTACGCCCAGAGGACAAATTTATCAAATTTTTATAGATATCCTCTGAGGTCTATATGACAGTTCAGGAGACAGATCGACCATGATATTTGAAGGTTGGTGTCAGAATAGCTTGGCGCCTAAAGCCAAGGCGCCAAGCTATTCTGACACCAACCTGGAAATATGGTTGATTCACATCCTGTTGTAGTCTTTCAGTTTAACACATTTGAGACGTGCTGCATGGACATGTGGTGAAAAGTAATTGCTACTAGTGTATTCACAAAAAAGAATGTCAAATTTCAAGACCGCAGTAGATAACAGAACGATGTCGGTTATGAGCATTCACAGGATATCCTTTTCATTGCCCTTGTTGTGTAACAGTCTTGTGGTTGCCTCCCTTGACCTGTTGAGCCTAATCTTGACCTTTTTTTTTTTTTTCTCCCTGGCTTATATCTGAGGACATTTTCCACATGATTGTAATTACTACCGTGTGTGTGTGTGTAACATTAGGTTGTTTTCAGTTGTAATTTTTGTCATTTTGTTTTCTGTATATGTCTTAGTATTTTTTAGTGTAACATGGAAAGCGCCTAGAGCACATATGGTGATTAGGCACTATAGAAATTGACATTATTATTATTAATATCTATTTGCTGATCAATGTAGCATTGTTGTTGACAAGACTGATGCACATGTACTAACTAGATTGATGGATCGGTTGATCAGTCGATTGATTGATTGTTCTTGTTCCAGTTAGTGGTAGCAGCTAGCGCTATGATTTAGATAGCAGACTCCTTGACGGTTTTGTTCCAGGATGTTCCCCTGGACAAAATCTTCAGTTTTCTGAGAGAATCAAATATTTATTTTAGCAAGATTTGAGTATTCATAGACTATGTCAATTTTATTATTTTGACCTTTTCAAGAGTCTGTAGACTTCTTCTTTAAAGACTCGTGCAACATTCTAGCATGAAATATTTAATGATATATTTACATCTTGTCTTAAGACCTTTCTTTTAGACTGGCTGGCCAGATTTTTACCCTTCCCGCCATGAGATGGCCTTATTCACCTGCTTGGTGTTAAACCCAAATAATTAACTAACTATTCATCTGTACTTTTGTACTCTTTAAAATCATAAAATCGGAGTATGTTTATATACCCTTTCAAAATACAATTGGAATACTAGTACTCTTTGGTCTGAAAAGTTTAGGTCACACTTTGCAACCCACCTGTACTGTAAACAGTACTGACAGCTGCATGCAAAAGGGGATTAACCCCATCACTACTGAGGAAAGGTAAACACTACCCAACTGCAGGAGGTATAGATCCTCATGAGCCCCTGTAGTTACGGTGGCTCATGAAGATCTGTTCCTCTTGCAGAAACTGATTTGTATCAATGTTCCGCAGACAGTCGTGGCTTTTGGTCGTTGGATGAACATAGATTTCAGAAACAAAATAAATTATGTGTCCAGTGACAGAGAATGGGTTAAAGGTGCTATCTCAGCTGCAAGCCGCTATCTTATGTGCTTGTCTGGATATTAGTATTGAAGATAATAATAATAATACATAGTATTTATATGGCGCATTTCTCATATTTATAATATAACTCAATGCGCAGGACATACCCGCGAACTGAACCCAACAAGCACGCTCATGTGAATCAAGCGCATTTCCTCAAACACTGTACATAAACACAGAACATTCACGTGGTGCTAAGGGCAAGCTCAAGCGAGCTACTGAAATTTTGGAAATTTAAATCGTTTTTTATATTTTTGAAATTTGATTAATTGGACTGAAATTAATACTGAATTCGTGGGGGAGGAAAGAGCCGGAGTACCCAGAGAAAGAACCCCCGATGGTCCGCCCGAATTAACGGTGACACTTCCTAGAGGAGAAAAGTCCAATGCCGGAACTGTGTCTCGCACCTCTTGCATTGGTGGCAGGCGCTTTCACCGCTGCGCCATGGACCGTCCCACAGATGGTTGTGATGTTATATACATGCACATGCTCTCTGTAAACGGTTGGTGTGTTCTAGTCAGTCAAATGTATTTATTTGTTTTATGTTCACATTTGTTGTTTTTACATGTTTTACACAAATTCTGCTGCAAACAAATTTCCCACCTTCGGACAATAAAGGTATTCGTATTCGTATTATTTTTGCAGTCACTATATAAATTTACTACTACCATGGCATCCCATTTGGAGTCAGATCAGGCAGTGGGAACACTGGCAGATTATTTGTCCTTGGCGTCAGATCTGCAGCAGTCTTGTAGGAGCCTGCATGGTGTCCATGGAGCGCAGAAACTGGAACGGAAAATTGGAGCGGAGATCAAGTTCCTCAAATCGGTGAGTGTTTTATCTCTGACAATTACTGTGGTTGATTTTTCATTTTTGATAATCATTTTGGAATCCTATTTTGTGGGCTATAGTTCCCTCAATTTCTTTCAGAGCCAGATTCATCTGTCCAATCATCCAACCAGTACACATACCAAGGGTAGTTACTCAGCGCTGGATAGACAAACGGTTAGATCTCCTACGCTCTCCTATCAGACACCCAATTGCCAGCCCACAGAAAAATACATGGATAGAGTACAAGTCTACAAGACAATCATTTAAATCCCTGAAAGGATACATCATGTCATTCATATAACCCATTTAACCCCACGGTCGAATTTCTCAAATTTTGGAGGTGTCACCTGACAACTATGTACCAGTTCCAGGAGATGGATTGACCATGATAAATGAAGGGTAGTGACGGATTAGCTTGTCGCCATCAGGCGCCAAGCTAACCTGGCACTATTGAATTATCATGGTCAATCCATCTCCTGCTGTAGTGCGTCATGCCATCCTTTTTTCCCAGAACTTTGGAGGGAGCAGAGGGATTTATATGATTGTCTTGAATTTCTTTCTGTGTATTATTCCATGTGTTTTTCCATGGGCTGGTGATCTGAAGATGCACAGGACCTGTTTTGTCTATTCAGTGCTGAGTAATTCCTCTTTATAAGTGTACTGTTTCTTCTAGAGCTTGCCTCGACTATTTTGTTTGTGGGAATCATTCACCCACTCGCCCATTATTGATTGATTGATTGATTGAATGTGTTGATTGTTATTATTTATTATCTAGTAGTAGTAGTAGTAGTATTGTGAGGACAAAATAGGCCGTGAGGGCTTTATAAATGTCCTTTCTTTCTTTAGTATCCTTTATGGGTCTGCTATGCATGCAATTTTCCTATAAAATCATTCATCATAGGAATAAAAAATCTCTTTAAATTTTGGTAATTCGTCCAGCTGGTTTTTAAAAGAATTTATATTAGATGCTTTTTTTAATGAAACTGGTAAGTCATTCCAAACAATGGCAACTCTGTTAGTAAAACAAAACTTCCGCAGGTTAGTGTTACAGTGCTGTACAAAGATTTTCCCTTCAGAATTTCGGGTTCTGTCACAGAATGGTGTTGCGAAAAAGTCGTTCCACTTTAGGTCGTCGATGCCATTATAAATTTTAAAAACATGGATTAAGTCTCCACGTATTCTACGTCCGCGTAAGGAGTGTAATCCAAAGTATCTGAGTCTGTCTGAATAAGTCATATTTCTACATTCTTTGACCAGCTTTGTTAGTAGTAGTAGTAGTAGTAGTAGTATTGTGAGGACAAAATAGGCCGTGAGGCCTTTATAAATGTCCTTTCTTTCTTTAGTTCCTTTATGGGTCTGCTATGCATGCAATTTTCCTATAAAATCATTCATCATAGGAATAAAAACTCTCTTTAAATTTTGGTAATTTGTCCAGCTGGTTTTTAAAACAATTTATATTAGATGCTTTTTTTAATGAAACTGGTAGGTCATTCCAAACAATGGCAACTCTGTTAGTAAAACAAAACTTCCGCAGGTTAGTGTTACAGTGCTGTACAAAGATTTTCCCTTCAGAATTTCGGGTTCTGTCACAAAATGGTGTTGCAAAAAATCATTCCACTTTAGGTCGTCGATGCCATTATAAATTTTAAAAACTTGGATTAAGTCTCCACGTATTCTACGTCCGCGTAAGGAGTGTAATCCAAAGTATCTGAGTCTGTCTGAATAAGTCATATTTCTACATTCTTTGACCAGCTTTGTTGCTCGTCTCTGTACCCTTTCGAGTGCAGCTGATTGTCTCTTTAAACCTGGGTACCATACAGTGTTTGCATATTCTAAATGTGGTCTGACTAGTGATTTATACAGTTTACTAAAAATTTCCTTGTCCAAATAATTAAAAGCTCTCTTAATTACTCCAACCATTTTGTTGGCCTTATTGATGCAGTTCTGAATATGGGGGTCAAAAGATAGAACTTTGTCAAAGACCACACCTAAATCTCTTTCCTCCTCACAAGATACCACCTTTTTAATGTTGCTGTTAACTTTCATCAAGTAATCGTGTTCAGGATTGTTCCTTCCAGCATGTAAGACCTTGCATTTCTCTACATTAAAATGTAAGTCCCATGTGTCTTACCACTCTTGCAAGTGATCCAAATCGTGCTACAACACGTCTTTATTGCTCAATTCATTATAGATTTTAGTGTCATCTGCGAAAATTTTACACATGCTATTAACACAATCTGGCAAGTCATTTATAAATATCGTAAATAATATAGGTCCTAAGATGCTACCTTGAGGTATGCCACTCAGTACCTTTATTTTGTCCGAATTTGCTTCTCCAACCTTTACCATTTGTTCTCTTGAATGTAAAAAAACTTCTTATCCAGTTGGAAATGTTTCCACATACACCATAGGCCTCTAGTTTCTGAAGAAGCCGTTCATGAGGAACAGTGTCGAATGCTTTTCTAAAGTCTAAGTATATGATGTCAACCGTTTTTTTTTTTTTTTTTTTTTTTTTGTTGTCCAGTCCCCCACCCGGGTCTGCCCTGGGGGACTTGGGTGGGGTTAGGTATTTTTTAGTTGCCAGGGTCACCCTGGTCAGCCCCACAGGGTGGGTTTTTCTCTCTATTCTGGGGCATGTGTTTCTGTCTACCCTTTGTCCATTCACCTGTATTTGCCTTTTTAAAACTCTCCCTACTGTCTGCACTGCCTGTAGCTCTTGATATTGGATGTGTGTTGCTAAATGGTCTTAGCTTTATTTAGGCCCCATGTGTTAGGTTTATTTAATGTATTTGACCGGCTGGCAACATACATTCAATGTTCTGTTTATTTTTTTTTTTCACAAGCAGTGCAGGCACGTCCTGAGAAAGCCTTGTTGCTGTCGGGACGTTAAGCAATGTACAATCAATCAATCAATTGTTGTCCAGTACTTACTTACTTACGCCTGTCACCCCTACCCGGGTATAGGCTGTCGACGAGAGACCTCCAGCAACTCCTGTCCTGTGCTTCTCCTTCGATTCTACTCCAGGTGGTTCCCAGTCTCTTGATGTCTGCTTGGAGGTCTCGACGCCAGGAGTTTCTCGGCCTACCTCTTTTCCTCTTTCCCTGGGGGTTCCATGACAATGCCTGCCTAGTGATACTGGAAGCTGGCTTTCTCAGACTGTGACCGATCCATCCCCATCTTCTTCGCCCAATTTCATTCTCTGCTGTTATCTGCTCTGTTCTCTCCCAGAGTCTGACGTTGCTGATCTTCTCTGGCCAGTGGATTTTCAAAATTCTTCTAAGGCAACTGTTCATGAAGGTCTGTACTCTGTTGACTGTGGTTTTTGTCAATCTCCATGTCTCTGCTCCATATAGGAGAACTGCTTTTACATTGGAGTTGAAAATCCGGACTTTGGTGTGTTGTGACAGCTCTCTGGAACTCCACACTTTTTTCAACTGGAGAAAGGCTGCTCTGGCTTTACCGATTCGTGCTCTGACATCTGCATCAGTGCCGCCTTTTTTGTCTATGATGCTCCCGAGATAGGTGAAGGACTCCACCTCCTCCAACGGGGTGCCAGCAAGCAAGACTGGTTCTTCCCTGGTTGCGTTCAGCCTCATTGTCTTTGTTTTCTGTTTGTGAATGGTGAGGCCCACTTGGGACGAGATGTCAGCAAGCCTCGTGGTCTTGTCCTGCATTTGTTGATGAGTGTGGGACAGTAATGCCAAGTCGTCTGCAAAATCGAGGTCGTCAAGCTGTGTCCACAGTGTCCACTGTATTCCACTTCGTCTGTGCTCTGTGGTCATCTTCATGACCCAGTCTATGGCCAGTAGGAAGAGGAACGGAGACAGCAGACACCCCTGCCTGACACCAGTTCTGACCTGGAGCTCTCTGGTGAACTGCCCTTCGTGGATCACGCGACATGTCATGCCATCATAGCTGCTCTTGATCAGGCGGACGAGCTTTGTGGGTACACCGTAGTGTCGTCGGAGTTTCCACAGAGTCTCTCGGTCCACGCTGTCAAATGCTTTCTCATAATCCACAAAGTTGACGTACAGCGGGGAGCTCCACTCCAGAGACTGTTCCACGATGATGCGGAGAGTGGCGATCTGGTCTGTACATGATCGGTTCTTCCTGAATCCTGCTTGCTGGTCTCTCAGCTGGGGGTCAACGGAGCTCATTCTCTCTAGGATGATCCTGTTGAAGACCTTTCCTGGTACTGACAGCAAGGTGATTCCTCTGTAGTTGGAACACTTGCTGAGGTCGCCTTTCTTGGGAAGCTTGATTAGGTACCCCTCCTTCCAGTCAGCTGGCATCACCTCCTCTTCCCAGATCTTTCCAAACAGTGGGTACAGCATCTCAACTGTTGTCTCTAGGTCTGCTTTCAGAGACTCCGCTGGGATGCCATCTGACCCTGCTGCTTTGCCATTCTTCAAAAATGCCACTGCTTTTCTGATCTCTTCCCGGCTGGGTCTGTCACAGCTGATGGGTAGGTCGGTCTCTGCCGGCTGGATGTCGGGGGGGGTCGGGTGGGCTAGGTCTGTTCAGTAACTCTTCAAAATACTCGGCCCATCTGTCGAGTTGGTCTGCTCTGTCTGCAATAGGCTTGCCTTCTTTGTCTTTTACTGGTCTTTCTGTATGGCCATACTTACCCTAACCCCACCCGGGTCTGCCCTGGGGGACTTGGGTGGGGTTAACTACTTTTTAGTTCCCAGGGTCACCCTGGTCAGCCCCACAGGGTGGGTTTTCCTCTCTATTCTGGGGCATGTTTTTCTGTCTACCCTTTGTCCATTCACCTGTATTTGCCTTTTTAAAACTCTCCCACTGTCTGCACTGCCTGTAGCTCTTGATATTGGATGTGTGTTGCTAAATGGTCTTAGCTTTATTTAGGACCCATGTGTTAGGTTTATTTAATGTATTAGACCGGCTGGCGACATACATTCAATGTTCTGTTTAGTTGTTTTTTTTTCACAAGCAGTGCAGGCACGTCCTGAGAAAGTCTTGTTGCTGTCAGGACGTTAAGCAATGTATAATCAATCAATTAATCATACTTACCCTACAATCTTCTGGTAATGTCGTAGAGCTGTTTCATGTTGCCGCTGCCTGCTGCCTTTTCTGCCTCTGCTGCCAGGCTGTCTGTGTAGGCCCTCTTGTCTGCCCTGATACTCCTCTTCACCTCGCGGTTGGCTTCCCAGTATTCCCCCTGTGCCCTTACTTTGGCTGCTCTCGTGCGACTGTTGTTGACCGCTGCTTTCTTCTGCTTCCTCGCTTCTATCTTCTTCAAGGTCTGTGCCGACAGCCAGTCCTTGTGGTGGTGTTTCCTGAACCCTACAGTGTCTTTGCAGGTTGAGTTCAGCACCTCTCTAACTGCCTTCCACTGCTGCTCAGTGGTGACCGCCTCCTCTTCATTTACTAGCTCCTGTAGCGCTTGAAACCGGTTGGACAGCACCAGTTTGAACTCTTCTCTAACTCCAGTTTCTCTCAGGAGGCCTACATTATAGCGCTGTCTTCTTGTTATCTCTGTGCGGCTTTTCTTTAGCTTGAGCTTCATTCTTAAGGTAAGCAGATGGTGGTCTGAGGCGACATCTGCTCCCCTCCTCACTCGAACATCTTGAAGGGATCTTCTAAATTTCTTGCTAATGCAGATATGGTCTATTTGGTTCTCTGTTGTATGGTCAGGTGAGACCCAAGTTGCTTTGTGTATTCTTCTGTGTGGGAAGATGCTGCCTCCAATGACAAGTCGGTTTAGAGCACAAAAGTCTACAAACCTCTCCCCGTTCTCACTCATCTCCGAGCCTAGTCCCTGTCTCCCCATCACCTCTTCGTATCCGGTGTTGTCCTCCCCTATTTTGGCATTAAAATCGCCCATGACGATGGTGATGTCTCGCTCTGCACATTTGTCCACGGCACTCTGGAGTCGGTCGTAGAACTCTTGTTTCTCTTCCTCGTCACTGTCATTGGTGGGCGCATAACACTGGATGACGTTCAGCTTGAGGTTGTCCAGTAAGGAGGTTATATCATCCATAACCTGTAGTAGCTGAGTAACACATGATCGTTTCCTTCTAAAACCATGTTGGCATTCAGTGTACATACTATTCACCGTGAAATGATTAACGATCTCATCTCGGACTATAGACTCTAAAACTTTACATACTATACACGTTAAGCTTACTGGCCTGTAGTTTCCTGCATCTGACCTAGAACCTTTTTTTAAAAATCGCACTTACCTCTGCGGTTCGCCAGTCTTGCGGTACAATACCTGATTCAAGGGAAAAAGTAAACAATGTGCAAAGTGGCTCTGCCAACTCATTACACAACTCTTGTAAAACTCTGGGAGGGATGCAGTCTGGACCTTGAGCTTTGGAAGGATTCAACTCCTTTAGTTTTTTTCTTGACAATATCAGGAGTTATTACGATATCTGTTATGGTGCACCCATTCGATTTTGAGCCTCTACCAAGCAACGGAACATTACTCAAATTTTCTTCCACAAATACACTTGAGAAGAATTTATTCAATGTTGCTGCCTTTTCATGATCTCCTACAGCAAGTGTGCCATCTTCTTTTTTAAGTGCATTTATTCCAGAATTATATTTAGTTTGTTCCTGTACATACTTCCAAAACACTTTGGGGTTCATTTTACATTTATCTGCAATATTTCTTTCATGCAATTTTTTGTTACGCTTTATTAATTTGTTACAGTCATTTCTTAGGGTAATATATCTTTGGTAATCTCTACCTTCTTGAGTTTGAAGATATCTTTTGTATAACTTGTATTTCTTTTTAATCATTCTTAAAGTACCCTTATTCATCCAAGATGGTGTGGTTCTTTTATGGGATGTGCAACTCCATACCTTTCAGAATCGAGGACTTAATTAATGCCCAGAATTTTTCCACTCCGCAATTTTCAGGTTTAGTAGTTGTAAAGTCAATATTTGCCATATATGCTCTCAGACTGTCATAGTCTCCCTTCCCAAGGTTAAGGGAGTGTTTAATACTCTGCGTCACCTTAACCTTAGGTACATACAGCTGGAAGAGTAAAACATCATGGTCACTCTTGCCAATGGGATCCAAGTGTTGAATATCTGACGTTAGCAACTCGTCATTTACTAAGATTAGGTCATCTAATGTCGACCTCTGACCTTGCCTATGTCTTGTTGGGTTTTTCACCATTTGAATCAGGAAGGCGTCTCTTATGCACTCAACAATTTGATTATTTTTTTCCCCTGTCCAGGAGCCATCCCATCCTGCACAAGGGAAATTAAAATCTCCGAAAATGCAAATTTTGTCATATGCTTGTATCTCCTCGGATCGTAAAAGGTGTAATAGTAAATCTGTGTTTTCAGTTGTGGAGTTGGGGCTTCTATACACACAACCAACAATAATTTTTTCACCAGAAGCACTCACAAAATAGTACCATAAGCTCTCTTCAAACTTACTATTGTTCAGTGTTTCACATTCTTGAGCATTTAACTTTTTATTAAAATAAAGGGCAACTCCTCTTTTAGGGTTTGTGTTAAGAAACATATCATAATTCGGTAATGAGTATTCTGAATCCAATGGAGTATAGATCTGGTTTTTAGCTTTTACTTCGGTAAGACCAATGATGTCAGGCTTTATATCAACGATCCTTTTTAAAAGTTCACTCTTTTTATTTAACAGGTAATCGATATTAGTTTACTATAGATGATGGTGCAAAAATTGGAGTCACTTGAAAACAAAAGACAAGACGTCTTGAGCGGTCTTGGTCCAAAGCGAACAATCATACCAGTTGCGTGTCCGGTTACAGAGTTGAAAGATTTGGCAGACGTCCAGGATTTTGAGAAGGAAGGGGATGTTGGAGAAATATATGGTTTTGAACTTGATTCAAATGGCATGTACAAGAGGAAAGTAATTGTTGACATGAAAGACGGTGAAAAACAGATTCCTAAACTTGGTCAGCTGCGTGATGTTACTGTACCTACTCCACCTGTAAATAATTCGCCCTACAACTTAATACATGTGGGTAGTAAGTGGGTGGTTTCACCTGTACCTGTTCCACCACCCACAATTGACTGGGACATAAAGATTGAATTTATTAGTCCTTATGTATACACTGATGACGAAGGCGCCTTAGTGTTTAGGAAGGTTGTTAATTCTGGGCCGCTTATTGTAAGCCTTGTTCCAAGTTTTGCCCCAGACAACAATAGCAGAGAAAAACTGAAAGTTGAAAATTATGAGAGACGGAGATATCTTCTTACAACTAGAAAGGGTAGATCAGATACTTCTGTTGTGTTTATGCCAGCAAGCTTAGTCGTGGCTAGAGAAGTGACAATAGTATTTGAAATTATCATGAAATCAGTAACTACTGCTAAAGAGGCTCAAATTGCACAGGGAATTAAACTTACATGGGACGAAACAGTAAAAGAATCAACAAAGGTCTTTATTGCTATTACAAAAAATGTTGATGTTATTAATGTTTCGAGCAGTGTTCCAGCTGTCAAGGTGGTGGTTGACAAAACAACTTTTGTTCGTCTAACTTACATAAACCTTGAACACATTGATCTTGTTGCATTTTATTATGCCAGCAAATTGTATACTTTTGAAGAGTTGCAAAATGTAATTGCTGATTAAATAAAAAAAAAATATTTGTGAATAAAAAAAATGGTAAACTTCTATCCGCAACTACCGACGCTTGAGCCGACTGAAACAAATGTGATGACTAAAACAACACTTGCACCTGATCCACATATGCCAATTGCTTCAGATAAAACATTACAGGCAGATGCATTCAGATTAAATAATATTACAGAAGCTTTGAAATATTTGGAAGGAGAAGAAGCGAAATATTCACGGTGCAAAAGGAGGTATAAGTCAGTATTTAATTCTGTTCAAAACACTTCTATGGCTATTGGCGCAGTTTCAGCTTCATGTTCTGTAGGGGGTATTGTTCTGTTCGCCACAGGAATTGGGAGTTTGGCTGGAATAGCAGTTGAGGGTGTTAGCGTTGCTACATGCCTGGCTTGTTTTGGTTTGGAGGCCTTGAACAAGAGGTTTCACACAAAATTACAGAAACATGAAGCATTGAGTACGCTTGCTGGTGCAAAGCTGAGCAGTATGAAACTTATTATCAGTAAGGCATTAAACAATAATTTTATTGATGACGAAGAATTTAAGCGGGTCCAGGATGATTTAAATAATTACAAGAAACAAAAATCTGAAATACAGAATAAGATGCGTAGTCAATCTCCCGTAAATGTTGAAGAACTTAAGGCCAGTTTTTTAGAGATGGGAAAACAGATCGGTGTTCAGGAAACCACAGAAAAACTACACAATCTTTTAAACAAATAAAAATCAGATTTGGTAATCGTTTATTAATGACATACACTTCACAGAAAAATGACATGCCACCTAACTATTTAACCCCATCAGCACCACCACCACCACCTGACTATTACTAAAAAAAAGTTTTTTCATTGTCCTTGTATCTTGGGAAATCTGTCCGAGTATCTTGCTGACTTGCATCAAGAACTTACAAGATCTTATGTTAAGACACTTATAAGAACTTGTTTTAAGTCACTTATAATTACTTACGCCAACTAACTTCAAAGTACTTACAAAGTTACTTGCTGGTTTATAAATTACCTTATTAAGTACTTGTAATTAGACAGTAACTTGATAATTTTACCCATGAATTGAACACCAGAAAATAATATAGACTCAGTAACAATATGGGAGAGAATTTGCTCTGTTCAGTATCAGCATAAGAAATAATAACAGATTATTTCCCTTTGTTCAGTAAAAGGGAAGGAATCACCACCTGTTCAGTAACAAAATTTTAGATTACTTCCCTTTGTTGAATATAAGTTTATACAAGGGAAGTAATTTTGAGAAAATTTTGGTAAGACAAAAAGTTACTTCCCTTGCTTTATTAAATTATGTTTTAATTTTTGACTAAAATATATATTTTTTCATAAAAAATAAAAGGCAAGATGTGTCAATAATTGTTATAGATAATAGTATAAAGATGTTATTATTTGATTTTTGTTTAAAAATGTGTGATTATTGTTGTCTTTTAATACAAATATAATTTTTTTGGTATTACTTTTTTACTTTTGCTTCACCAGCTTAATTTTTTTTAGGAGAATGTAGGGTTATATAAATGAAAATGTTTCTATTCATTGTGGGTCCGTTGTCCTGGTCCAGTGGCCTGGCAAACAAACAAAGAGAGTGAGTTGTGCACATTAACCTAAGGTTGTAACTCTCTTTGTCTGTTCCAAGCACCTCTGGGACATCTCCACACTTTCGTTTCGGGCAGCCGAGTTGAGGAGTCGGTAGATTCCCGTCTGGGGTGGGCGGAACAAACCAAAAGCTAGGCCACACCAAAAGCTCTCACAGGGAAGGCGAATTGTGCACTTGAACCTGGGTTATAGCTGACTCTGTGAGAGCAACTGGAAAAAGACCAGGAGCGGACTTTTACCATTTTTTGGTTCCAGTGTCATTGACCTCGTGACCTTTGACCTTGACCCATGACCTTGACCCATGATCTTTACCCGGTGACCTTGATGGCCTTGACCCATGACCTTGACCCGGTGACCTTGACCCATGACCTTGGTGACCTTGACCCATGACCTTGATGATCTTGATCCGTGACCTTGACCCGGTGACCTTGGCCCATGGCCTTGGTGACCTTGACCCATGACCTTGACCTTGGTGACCTTGAACCATGACCTTGGTGACCTTGGCCCATGACCTTGGAGACCTTGACCCATGGCCTTGGCCCATGACCTTGGTGACCTTGACCTTGTGACCGATGACCTTGACCTGGTGACCTTGATCCGATGACCTTGACCCGGTGACCTTGACCTTGCGACCTGGTGACCTTGACCTTGTGACTGGTGACCTTGACCTTGGTGACATTGACCTTGGTGATCATGACCTTGACCTTGGTCTTAACCCTTGACCTGTGACCTTTTGTCTTGCCTGACACAACTACAGAAAGAAGGCGCTGTTTTTTCGAGTCTGTCTTTGTTTTCTACAGCATTGATATCATTTAGAAGAAGTAATTCGTCTTGATTCATTTTATAATAAAAAATATTAATTTTAATGACATTGAATTTGGAAACCTTTATTTTACTGAAAAAAATAAGGAGAAACATAGAAAAATGGGCGGCGTTAGGGCATGGGAGTAAGCGGTCGAAAAATCCTGGAAATTCGGGATAGATATAAATTGTCCATTTCCGCCCATAGTTACTATCTCT
>BTPG01000002.1:310431840-310463421 GCA_036245525.1 Semisulcospira habei
CAAGGAACACAGATGTGAGTAGGGCCAGCAAGAGGCAAAGAACCTCATGAGCCCCGCTTGCATTTGGGTGGGTGGGTGGGTGGTGTTTGCATTTTTCTGGCAGCGAAGTGAGTGACTAAGACACGCGGGGATGTTACCGCAGGAGAGGTAAGTGCTGCAAGATACTTGCATGTTGATTTACGGATTATGGTTTTTGCAGGTGAGATCCCGCCAGTACGGTTATGCGCCACGTGGGCCAATTAAGTCTATGTTAGTCCACTGAAGACCTCTTGTTTACTGATTTTTTTTCCCCTTCTTCTTCTTCATTAGATATATGTAAAAAATAGCCTGGCCTTTTCAGGTGCAAAGGAATGGAATAATATACCGCAGCATCTGAAGTCTATTTCTAAATCTAGTATTTCTAAAAGATCGCCTTTATCGCTTTATACTTCAAAACTAATACCACTTTTCAATTCTCCTCTATTGATGCTGTACTATACTCTCAGAGACATGTTCTAATTATAAGATGACCTTCACTTACGTCGAAGTTTATGTCTATAATTATGTTGTTTCATTTTTTTCATTTTCGCTTTTTTTATGCCTTTCCGTACTCTTGAATGTTTTTGACGCTATGTTTGTTTGTTTGTTTGTGTTGGTTCTTTTTTCTTTTTAATATTTTACTATGTTGCTCGATGTATATTTATGTGTGTAGAGTATCAGGACAGTTTGTAAGAGAGGCATTCGCATGCCTAAAACTTTATCCTAAATAAAAGCGTTCTATTTATCCCAGGAACACGGATTCAAAGTGGTGATCAACAAGAGGCATATATCCTCATGAGCCCCCGCAACTGCGGGAGCTCATGAGGATCTATACATCTTGCAGTTGGGTGGTGTTCACATTTCTCGACACAGAACGCGTTAAAGATATAATTTTGCGTCAGTTAGCAGTTCACGAGGGTTAATGACATTTTAAAACGTGCATTTGCTGCGTGTTGACTTTTGTTTCAACTAGAAGCCGACATCTACAGCAATGTGTTTCGGTTCGGTGATAGCACACTCATTCCTGAACATCTGTTTAGAGTTTTATAATATATATAACAAACCAAGGGGAATTACTCAGCGCTGGACAGAACAATTAGATCCCCTGCCAGCGCTAGCCTCACCTATCTGGTTTGTGAGTGTTTAGAGTTTGAATGACAGGCTATGAATTATTCTGTAACCTATTCGAATGTAAAACTATTGGGACAATGGGAGACCCTAATGCCAACTCGAAATATGGAAATGTTTTGTATTCTAACACAGCAGAGTCATTAATTATCCGAGAGAAGGAATATGTGATTAAGAAAAAAAAACACCACCGTTTCGTGACGTCATTGGTGACAGCAGTAAATTAAGGTATAGTAATATAAGTTATTGGGCGGAGGGGTTCGCTACACGGACCCTTGTAGGCCTGAGGGAGGTCAAAGGAATCATTGTACCCCGAAGGCCGAAGGCCTGAGGGGTACAATGATTCCTTTGACATCCCGAAGGCCTACAAGGGTCCGTGCAGCGAACCCCTCCGACCAATAACGTATTTGTTTTCATTCCTCCACTATTTTCGTAAAATAAATCAAGAAGACATCATCCGACCTGGATCACGCCAGACATGACCGATGTCAAAGGAATATACATTTATACATAATAGACTGATGACGTAATATAAAATATTTCATGACGTTGCCGTCTCCAGTACTGAGTGCTTGTTGTTTCGAACAACACTATGCAACTTTTTACTTTAGAACGTTTGGGTGATCTTTTATAGAACAAAACTGGCATCCAAGATGCGTTATCTAGAGGGCTACATAACGTCCGCCATTTTTCGCTACAGGGGTTTTTATATCACGGTCACATGGTACGGTTTGCGCTAAAGTGACTGGTCGTGTGACGTAGGGAGGAAAACAAAGATAATTATAAGGATGTGATGAAAGAACACCCAACACCATATTGGGAGTGCGTCGGCTTTATTAGCCTTCCTTATAGTTCAAGGGTAGTGCCAGAATAACTTGGCGCCTCTGGCGCCAAGCTATTCTGGCACCACCCTTGAACTAAAGCCATTGGTCTATATCCTTATCTGTAAGTACTATAATGTTGCTTGCATATGGCAGAGTGCAAATTTGAAGCTTTTAGCCTTAGTATGAACATGGGTTAGCCAATGTTGCCTTGTGATAAGACCTAACAAGATGAGGATTTCATCCCAAACTCTACCGTATTGTTTGGAGCTCACATGCGTTTATCTTTTAGGAACATTTAGAGTTGTTCATATTTTTAGGCTTATTGTGCTGATCCATTTCCCTCCTCTCTAAGCTAACCTCTGATCCAAAAACACTATGGCACACAGAAATAAAGACGGACACACGGCGATTCCCACCATCCGTAAGCTCTGTGGTCTGACGTAGCATATATCTATTGTGAAAAAGAAAAATACCACGAGCAGCGAAATGACGTCACTTCAAGCTTCACGTCATGGCATCATTAGTCCCACCATGACGCCGTGTTCATAGTGACGACTCAATGTTATACGTCCCTCATCGCAGTACTAACGTTTTACATATTAGAGGATCAAACTTGGCAATTTTCTTGCTGATTTTCACACCTAGGGCTCACAGGTCACAATTTGACTTAATCCTACACAAGAGCCGGGACAAACAGCAGGCTTATGCAAACATTGTTTATGAAAAATCATGCTGGTATTAATAAGAAGATAGGGGTTTTTTTCGTAAAAGAAAAAATAAAGTTATGTTACCTTTTTTACAAATGACTCCGAAAAAGTGGTGCAGAAAATAGTATGATTTTCACGCCTAGGGCGTACAGGTCACAAACTGTGGGCTTTAAATGTAAATACCGTATATGAAAAATCCTGCGATTATTGGTGAGAAGATTGTTGTGAGTTTTTTTTTCCCGTAAAAAAATTCAATTGTTTTAAGATTAATCCCAAATAATTCGTGAAATTAATCCCAAAAATGTGAAAGAAAATTTCAAAAAATATTTAATTATCACTTAAAAGGTTTAGAGGTACAGTGCTGGTTAACGAACTCATTTAATTATCTCCCTTTTATCTAGCTATATGCAAAATATCTAGTAAAAATTAAACATAATTACGGACTCCAGTGTGGATCAACCGGCTTTTGTGAAACGGACATTTTCTCGCCAATGAGCATCTTAATCAAAAAATAAAAAAACTACTTCGAGATTATTCTTTTAAGGACAATATCATACAATTTCAAGCTCGCCCGTCCTCAAACGCGCGCTCTAGTCGCTGTCACACACACACACACACACACACACACACACACGCACGCACGCACGCACGCACCCACGCGCGCACGCACGCACGCGCGCACGCACGCACGCGCGCACACACACACACACACACACACACACACACACACACACACACACACACACACACACACACGCGGCGCTTGGTGCCAAAAAGACGTTCTCTAGCAAGGTTTGCGTAGCTAGACGTGACGTCATTTTTAAGTCCCTTTTATTTATAGAAGGGACGTTTTAGGACGGGTCGTGGTGGGGTGAATTTAACAGTATGTCCATGATGTCAAAGGCGGGCAGGTCTAAACCTCTGATCTAACAATTGAAGTAACAAGATAAAAATTAGGTCATATATAGTTACGCTAACCTCGCTGCTGAACGTGACATTTGGCGCGAAGCGCCGTATGTGCGTATGAATGTATGTATGTGTGTGCGTATGTATGTTAACAACAGAATCTCCGATATTTCTGTACACAAGCTTGAAACTTGGCGAAATACGTTCTTAAAGGGGTGGCTAAGAGAGCCTCCGAGCCCAGATTGGAGTCCGTAATTTTTGTCATACTTGAACTTTTGAACTTTTGGATATAGCTAGTTTGGAGAAAGACATTAGATGAGTTCGTTAGCCAGCTTTGTATCCTTTCAACTTCATAGTAAAAAAAATAATTCTTTTCAGAAAAGAATTAAAACAGTAGTTAAAAAAAAAAAAACACAAAAACTTCTAGAGAAAGTCAGAAAGTCAGACAGTGGCGGTGACGTAAAAGAGGCAACTCAGTCACCACGCAGACATTGACATAATACTCTAAATACGACGTAATTCTCTCTCTCTCTCTCTCTCCCTCCCTCCCTCCCTCCCTCTCTCTCTCTCTCTCTCTCTCTCTCTCTCTCTCTCTCTCTCTCTCTCTCTCTCTCTCTCTCTCTCTCTCTCTCTCTCTCAAAACATGCACGTATCTCCAGGAGGAATAGATCCTCATGCGCCCTTCTATGCCCCTTGAAGATATTTTGGAGCGCGCGCGCACGCACGCACACATCGACACGCTTTCAGAAGAGCATGCAAGTATTATAGCAAGACTGAAATTGTACCGTGAAGTTCTAGTTTCGTCACCATTTTCTCAGCCTATGAAGCGAAAGTGAAACTCATATCACGTAAAATATAAAATTAAATAAAAACTAAAACTTACCTCTTTACAAATGACGTTTGACAAATCAATAACGCGTATATCCTGCGCCCCTTATAGAACTCACTGACGCACTGGCAGATCTGCGAGAACTTTCAATAGTCTTTTTAACATCAGAATCAGGTCAAAGACAGACGGTAGAGACCCTTGACAGTGAGGACAGCTCTCATATAGAAGGGACTTTGTGGGTTAAGGTTCATCTCATCTTGTTGTCTTGTTAGTTCGTTGCCAGAATTACTGACCCGCACGCCAAAAACGTCATGTGCATGCTCCGGAATGCGCTCCCTCCAGCCCCATTTCAAAGTCTACCGTATTTTCAATACGGTAGACAAAATTAGCATCACAATGTAAACAAAGTATGACGTAATAGGTGATGTAAATATTACGTCAAGTACAAAATTATAGTGATGTCACAAATACTGCTAATCCGATTATGAAAAACGCTTTCCCTTGCTGATTCTGCTGTCTTAGCCTACAAAACATCTTAACCCATTCAGCCCTGACGCCCTACAGAAGAAGATGGGTCGACCATGATAATTCAAGGGTAGTGCCAGTTTGGCTTGGCGCCTTGCTAATCTGGTACTGCCCTTGAATTATCATGGTCGATCCATCTCCTGCTACTGGTGCATAGTCATTAGATAACGCCTCCAAAATTTGGGAAACACGGCCGTCGGACTGAATGAGTTAAGCTGTCCAGACCAAAAAAGATGAATGCGAGGCGTGGTAGGATGCGAAGAACGTCCCAACGAAGGAAGAAACACGCTTGAAAAAGACAATTACAACACATTCTATTTAAATAACAATAATTTGTGTTTCTTACGCTAAGGAAAGACAATTCATATAAATCCAATTAAATTGTGTTGTACTTGTCTTTCTAAGCGTGTTTCTTTCTTCGTTGGGATGCTCTAAGTCTTAAGCTGTGTTGACCTCGGGTGCTCTTTAACCCTGTCGAGACGAACGGCATCCGGATACCCGGCTCTCGCCGCGTATTCGGACGCCGTTCGTCTCGAATGAGTTAATCATTATGCGTGTTCGATTCGCACCACCTCCGCGTTTTACGCTGGAACAGCTGCGAGTTGCTACCCAACACAAATTGTTAATATACATGACAACGTTATCCCCTTCCGACACTTTCAGCGACCATAAATTGTGTCTCGGAAACCAGCACAGATTCAACACCGGCGTCATACAGGTTTAAATAAGACCTGCAAGAGACATCGATCCTCATGAGTCCCCGCAATTGCGGGGGCTCATGAGGATCTATGCCTCTTGCAGTTAGGTAGTGTTTGCTATGATCTGGTAGTGAATTTTTTTTTTTTTTTTTTTTTTTTTATTTTTTATTTTTGTTTTTTCATGCTTTGATGCAAATTCTGCCCGACAAGCCACAGACATTGAGATAATGAGCGCAGCCTAAATTAAGGCCTAGATCCACAATAAGGCTGTGCCATACGGCAGCGTTGGATGAACGATGAGCGTTGTCTGAAAATTTACGAAGTTGTTGCGGAGTTATCAGCGTTTATAATGTGGCGAACATGAAGATTTGCAGCAGACGTTTTTTTTTACTTCGACAAAAGTTATTAATTTTGATCTTTAATAAACTTATCATCGTCGCCGGCATCAACGTGGATTGTGCCGTATATGCCGCCTCCCACTGGACTGAACAAACCCCGTCATGAAAGTATTGACGATAGAATTCTCTTCCTACTGATAACAAAATTATTCAGTTTACGCTTTAACTGCCGCCCAGCTGCAAGAGACATAACTCTTGTTAGTCCTGTGTTCCTGATGTCTAATTTGGTCCCATTCACATTTGTATTTTTCACCGGAATGTGGATAAGTGTGTACAGTTGTTTCAGACGCGCGATTCGTGAACACTGGGAGCGAAGGGGTTAATTATTATATGTCAGGCTAAACATTGTCATTGTCAAATATTGAAGGGTGTGAATAATAAACGTTACGTATCTTTAGATCTCGAAATACACCGGCAAAGAAGGGGGAAGGGAGACAAGCACTTTAGGGGGCATTGTTTTGCGTATCTAAAACAGGGATCACTGCCCCATTATTAACCACGGCAATTGATTAAACATAGCGCGCACCTTCTGTGTATCACAACTGGGTTTATAATACATAACATCACAATTTATGTTTCACCGTTCGTTACGCCTGAGTTGGAAAAGATCAGTTCACTTTAATGTTGTCTTAATGTAGGCCCACCTCTGTACCATTTTGCATATTAATTGCAATGTTAACCTCGTTGAACGCAATTTTATCTGACATCTCAGAAACACCCAGCCTGGAGGCAGACAAAGCACGATCGTGTAAGTATATCGGAAGATCATCCTGGCGCCAGAGCTGACTAATCTACCCTGGCACTACACGTAACCCCTTCACCGCTGAGAAAAAGTGAACGTCATCCAGCTCCAAGAGACATAGATCCTCATGAGCCCCCGCGAATGCGGGGCTGAAGAGGATCTATGCCTCTTGTTGACATCACTTTGTATCTATGTTCCATAGGCGCCAAGCTATTCTGGCACCACCTTGTACTAACATGCTCAATTTGTTTCTAGAATTGTAATACAGTCCTACAGAAGGCAACTTCCAAATTTGGGGATTTCGTTCCAGTGGCAGGTTGTGTTAAACTTCCAAAATTAAATGACTTGTTTTTTCTTTAGAATGGAAGTCATTTAGTTCAGGGAGGTTAATATTTAAATATTAAAAAGAAAAGCGGCGTAAACAAATAAATAACATAAGGCGTTAACAATGTATGTTGTTTTCAGCCCTGCGTCACAAGACCA
Organism: Semisulcospira habei; assembly: GCA_036245525.1. Classification (NCBI taxonomy): domain Eukaryota; kingdom Metazoa; phylum Mollusca; class Gastropoda; family Semisulcospiridae; genus Semisulcospira; species Semisulcospira habei. The sequence goes on from BTPG01000002.1 coordinate 310,439,099, forward strand.
ATCACTTTAGCGAAAACCGTACCATCTCACCACGTTACAAACAAACTCTAGTAGAGACTAAAGGCGGACTTGTTGTAGACTTCCTTCTGACGCGTCTTGGATGCCAGTTTTGTTCTATAAAATATCACCAAAACGTTCTAAAGCACAATGTGGCTCTCTGCTGCAGACGGCAACGTCATGAAAGATTTTAAATCACGTCTTAAGTCTATTATGTATAAATGTATATTCCTTTGACGTCAGTCATGCCTGGCGTGTTCCAGGTCGGAAGATTTCTTCTTGATTTCTTTTACGAAAATAAGAATAAGGATAAAAATAAGAGTACTTTATTATCTCGAAAAGAGAAATTCGGTTGTGGTACATTTATAACAAATAGTACAAACAAGACATGAAAACATTATAACATAATTATGAACATTTTCTCCCTGCACTTGAACAGCTATAAATTCCAAATGGACATAAGTGAACACCACAAAATCTTTACAAATAATTCTTACACATCTCACACATAAACATCTTTTATGGACTGAACTGAGCGGCACGTATACATTCACACCCACCTCTACACATGCATACATAATACGCGTGTTTCAACCTAATCCTAACCCTTACTACTTATTATACAAACGTCCCAATACATTTTTACATTTATTGCACAAGCTGCGTAATTAAAATCTACCTTAGTAAAATAATTAGTGGATAAACACTCAGTAACAACAATCCCAATATATCCATGTTCGCCACCAAATAAAACACAATATAATCACTTCTTTAAAATCAACAAGCTCCATTCCTACTGATTGCACAGGTAAAGGAGGATAGGAGGAGGAGTTAGGTTTGGAGGAATGAAGACAAATACGTTATTGGTAGCAGGGGCTTGCTCCACGGACCCTTGTAGGTCTTCGGGAGGTCAAATGAACCATTGTACCCCTCAGGCCTTTGGCCTTCGGCGTACATTGGTTCCTTTGGCCTTCCTCATGCCTACAGGGGTCCGTGTAGCAAAACCCTCCTACAAATAACTTTTATTATTAAACTTTCTTGACCATTGTGAAATAAACCAGAAATTCAGCGGTTCATATCACAGGCAAAGTTATTCGTAAAGCTACATTGCTGACCGCTGTTGTGTAGGGTGTTTCTTTAACTCTACAACTCCCTGAACTATATGACTTCCATTCTACAGAACAGAAGTCATTTAGTTCTGGGAGTTTAAGAGTTCGTTTATATTCAGAACAGAAAACTACGCAAACACATAAATTATAAGGCACATGTCGTCTAACATGATGTGTGATTAACCTTGAAACACAGTAAGTCAGATATTTTCGTAACCCCGTTTTGGATAACTTGACCTTGCTGTTTCCTGACCTTTTTTTTTTTTTTTTTTTTTTTTTTTTTTTTTTTTTTTTTTTTTTTGCTGGGGGCGACGGGGGGGGGGGGGGGGGTCAGAAAAAAGCCATGTGATTTATATGTAAGGTTAACCCCTTCCCTGCCACTGTGCGCGCGTACATTTTGTTCATTCAACAGACAAAGACAAAAACGTCCAAGAAGCATACATACAAATTGGTCTTGGCATTCGCGGGGGGTCATGAGGATTTATGTCTCTTGCAGCTGAATCATGTTCACCTTTTCTCGGCAGTCAGGGCGTTAAGGGACTGTAGTGCTTTTGTCGCCATGAATGTGTCCAGATCTGGTGATTTCCTGGACAAACACTCGACAATGAAAGGAAAGAGAAGACAGGAATGTGAAAGGGACGTGAGACAAGAGTGACAGGAGATTCCCAAACAATTTAAAAAAAAAAAAACGTTTGACAGCATTATGGTGTCCTTTTGGTATGACTTCCAGCTGAAAGTACACTGATCCAAATTCTCCACGACTCAGACTCCGAAATGCCTAATCATTTTGATTCGCTGGAATGTGAGCTCGCCCTATTCTCTGTTTCTGTACCGCCCTTTAAGTTTTTCAGCAGAGCGGTTTGTTTTTAATTGCTGTCAACGCGTCTAATACACTATGGAAGGCAGTCAGTGAATCAGCTCGCGCTGCTTCTTCCACGCACAGACCAGCATAATGATAGAGCCAGGCAAGAGGCATGATTCTCATTAGCTTTTGCATCTGCGGGCGCCATGAGGATCTATGTTTATTCCAGACATGAGGTGCGTATCAGTGAGTGTATCTAGTACAGTGGGATAGTGGCCCTTTCTACAGATGGGAAAAGGCATAGATCCTCAGGAGTTCGTCATGCAAGTTACAGGACCGTGACCTATGAGAATCTGTGCCTAAGTTTTGCGTTTTCAGTTCACACAATTTTAATTTTCAGGCTGAATGGGGGAGGGGGGAGGGAGATGTATATAAGGCACGCAGAGTCATATCGGCCAGTGCACACAAAACATGAGATACACTGCAGTCACAAGTGAACCCCTATCAGCTCTACGTAGGCCTACAGACGAACTTAAACTGTAGCAGATGATACTGACAATAACTGACTGATACATTTGACAACCACACTCCATGTACACCTGTGGAATAGGGCCCCAACAAACACTCCCATACGGTTCCCACAAGGAACCCATGCGGGAAGATTAGTGGGAAATATTTGGGAAACATATTTGGGAAACCTAATAGATTACCACTGGGTTTTTATTACGAGTGCAAATAGGATCCCAGTAGGAAAAAGTTCCGCTCAGAAAGTCCCAAAGAGGTATGTGGGTTCCAAGTGGAAACCGTGTGGGTTCCGAGCATAGGGTGGTTTCGTGTATGGAACCTCTGGTAGCATTATGATATTAACCCACTGTCTTCCCACATTCACTTCTGCCCCCGCACCCCATCCATGCATGCAGCTCGATCCTCCTTTCACTCAAAACAGGTTTGCTTGCATCGTAGTGAGTGTTTCTCTGTTCTGCTAAGTTCATATGTTTTGTCTTCAGCATCAACAAAAAAAGTCTTCTTCTTGGAATCAGACTTAGTCCTCGCTTAAACACTCATCAACATCAACATTATCAAATTTAAAGTTGCCAAATATAATAAACAAGGCTGCAAGTTGGACTAAAACTAGATGACTTGTGTGGTGTATTGTCGGCAGCTTCCACGCTGTGATCTAAACTATTATTCAACATGGAAAGAGAATTAACTAACGTGGTCTTGGACTGTGATTGCGAACCCCCTCCCCCCCCCCCCCCAACTATGACGAAGTCTCCAAATGTTTTTGAACCTGTGCATTTATTTGCCTTCGTTTACTTGAATAAGAAGACAGTGTGATCTAAACTAGTACAAAAAAAAAAAAAAAATCAAAGGACAAAGAACAAAGTAGTGTTGTACGTATACTTGCACAAAGAAAACTTTTAAAGAGCAAAGAATGAACAAAAATACCGGGTTTTTTTTTTTATATACACTGGATGGCGGCTAGAATCGGAAATGCACTGTGCAGAATAGACTCGCACATTCCAACAAAATATTAAACAATTCAAAAGAGTAATATATATGTATAGACATAGTCCTTAGCTGCGGAAAAATCAAATATATGTAGATATAACTAAAGAAAAGAAAATAATACGTTCCTGACAAAATAAATTTTGCAGAAATGAACTGCTACACAGTACGTACCGCGGCGTCAACACAGCGCGCGTGCTGCCAGAATAATATTCGCACACGCGCATGCGTACATAGGTGGAAATTTCCCACGGCACACAAATCCCAAGGGGAACCGTGTGCGAATTTCCCTCGTTTTGTGTTCTCATAGCCCAACTGAGGAAAGTCCCACATGATCACTCTTTCCCGTGTGGGTACGATGTGGGTAAGAAGTGGCCCACACTACTATTGGTTTCCGCTCAATACCCTCACGGTAACCTGTCGGACATAATTATGTCACAGTGTGTTTGTTGGGGCTGTGACAACTGCTGTGGAATAGTACAGATGCAGGCAGTGTTGCTGTCAAATGTTCCCGCTGGTTCAATGCCAGTATCGTCTGCTACTAGTGGGGGCCCTTATAGTCTCGCTGCGCTGAATGTAACAAACATAAGATGCATACATACTTAGTGTACACACATGTTACATTTATACTGGCGAGGAAAACACGTGTACAGACCCTTAATTGAGGTACTATAATTAATTAAACTAATGACATCGCTGTATTCTGAGCACAACTTCGGGCTTCCATACCCTGCACACCGATAACACCGTGACCCTCACCTGTCATCAGCCTTACGGGCCTGTGGAGGCGCCACAGGAGACCACAGATTTCATTTTGAGAGCCAAACTCCAAGTGTGACGGTGTTCGAGAAGAAGAAGAATTGTTATTTTGTAAAAAAAAAAAAAAAAAAAAAAAAAAAAAAAAGCAGATGCCGGCGCGAGGGCAAGCGCGCGCTCCATACGGCAACCGTGGCGCCTGTTATAATCGGACGGGTTTTAGTACACATAAAGCAGCCATTTTAAGAGGAATTTTAACTTATTTATGGTAGTTCACAAATCAACCAAGACAGTTACATCGGTATCTTTTAAATGCACTATTCTGATGAGGTATTTGTTGTTCGCTCTGTAGTCCTACATTCTTCGCCTAGACAGGTTTACATGTGCGCTGCGATGTCGGAAACTCGAATAGGCCGCCAAAATGCTCTCGTCAGTCTGCGAGAAACGGATGCACATTAGGTCAGCGTCAAGCATAGAGCCTCACGGGGCCCTGCGTACAACTTTTGCTTATGAATATCTGTGCCATTTTGCTGCCTTGTGGTGTTTGTGATTAGCGGTGGTAATGCCGGTAAACCAACGGCGTTAGCGGAATAGATAGAATTTACTTTATAGTTTCTCGCGGCGTCCAAGCTGTATGACTGCTCGTTTTTTAGTATCTGTCCTACTAATGTTTAAATACTTATATTTTCCAAGATTGAATTGAGAAACGTGACTTAATTAAAGATCTTGCCTAGCAAATATTATAAAGTTAATACTAATCGGACAAATCGGTACCGGCCGTGCAGGCTATTCCACTTGATGTCGATTCAACATCTGTGTAAATCCGTGTCCAAGTAAGTGCACGTTTACAGTAATGTAAGACAACTGACACTTTAAAAAAAAAAACTGTATAAAATTTACTTGGTTGTCTTAATTCCCACTCAAACAGCAATGCACTGCTGTAAAACTAGATAACAAACTTTATTCATGTATTTTCGATGATAATGATTTCGCGACGACACAAACTCACTCAGTGACAAGGGATGTCGTCCTTAGTAATGACAAAACAACCGCGCCAGTGTTCAGCAGGTGCATGTTATAGCCTGTAAATTTTATTCAAACCCGCTCAGTGAATTCAGGACAGCGTGAAAGTGTGCAGTTACCTTCTAGTCGCCCCTAGACAGTAGTTACAGGCAGCCAATCCTGATGACCTGATTTTAACTTTGCAAAGAAAAGAGTACATTCTTGTCTTTAGCAGGCGCCCTGGCCGGCCAAAGCTGCTGGAGTACTTAAGCGAGAATTATTACAAACGGGCAAAACATTAACGGGATGTCAGTTCTCACAATGCTTAGTTACTTGATTTCCGGCATTTTCAAGAAGACGTCACATTGTAGCCTTTCAACTGTCAGCTACTACTTATGACCGGGATGTCCATCACGAGGCAACAGCGTGCAAAAGACTTTTGTCAGAGAAGTGAAGGTTGTGGTTTCTGCCTTCCGAGAAGTGGGAAACCCATTTGTGGATGACAGTGGGTACCTCATTGCATTGGATACTAAGAACGTCATCAGAAGAGGTTGTTGACGCAGTCAAGAACATATTCTACATCGGGCAGTCTTTGTGCGGGAGAGGCTGGTAGAACTACCAAATCCCTTAGTCAGCCTATCGGGGGAAAAAAATCTGCCATGCTTCAAAACCAAGCTCAAAAGACAGGGTTTCAAAAACCAGCATTGCAGCACTACGTTACGACTGCCCTTTGTTTTCTCGCCCATACACAGCATGCCAAACAAGGGATGGAGACCTCGAGAACTGTTTCAGACATGAAAACCAGCCGTGGCCGCCCTCACTATCAAAACTTGGAGAGCTGAGAACAGTCAAAAAGACAGACCTTCTTGTATGCTTAAAACCGACAGGCCGTAGAAAGCGTAGAAGATGGCAATTTTGAGTTGGACAATTTCCAGGATACAGTGGTTGATGAACTATGGGATGACGAATCGTTTCCTCTCATGATTTGATCGACGCAAAATACGCGCAGAGAGATGGAGATGCAGAGACCGTTGCAGAGACAGACGGAGACACTGTGATGAAGCCGCCCAGCATACCCTCTAACACATTTGCAGAGGGTACCCCACGAGTTGACGCAAAGATCTATGATGGTGCTGCTCCTGTTCAGATGTTGCCACCCAAACTGGCTAAGACATTTCAGGAGTATGCAGACAACGTCTTCATCCCCTACATTCTTCACCAGCTGGAAACAGTGACCAAAATTGATGTCGTATGGGACATTTATCTCAAAGACAGCCTCAAAACGTCCACAAGGGAAAAAAGGGGATCTGGTCTGAGAAGAAGAGTTACATCTACGCCTCTCATTCCAGGGAACTGGCACAGTTTTCTTAGGGTCAATGACAACAAAGAAGAGCTGTTTGCATTCATCAGTCAAAATCTTGCAAAGCTCGATATCACAGGAAAGATTGTCATCAGTACCCACTCAAGTCATGTTCTTGCCCCGCCAGGCTTTCAAACGTCGTCTCTGCAACCGTGTATACACAAAGAAGCAGACACAAGGATTCTGTTGCATGGTTGGTTAGTTCGGGTATAACGTCCACGGCACCGAAGTGATTAATGGACGGCCCTGACGGGCGGGTTATGGGGGACCTATTACCTATGGAGTACGACCTGAACACTGATCAACTCAGACGCACTTCAACTGTGCCAGTTTGATTTACCAGGGCCGTTCAAGGGACATGCTATTGAACAAGCCCGTATTTTCCCCCTGGATTGCGAGTCCATCTACCGGGACCAGGACGGGGATTCGAACCACGACCCGGCGATTCTCTTCGCTCTCCTGCTCCGACGCTTAACCGCCTAAGCTATTTCGAACTCCTAGTTCTGTTGCTTGCAAACGACTGTGTGTCATGAAAAGAATACAGACACCGATGTCGTCGTTTTGGCTGTGGCCAACGCTCTCGCTATATCTGCAACAGAACTCTGGGTGGCATTTGGTGCCGGAAAGCAGTTTAGACACACCTGCGTCAACGACATTGTCCAGCGGCTTAGGCCAAAGAAAGCAAAAGCTCTTGCATTTTTTCATGCATTTACTGGTTGTGATACCGTATCATGCTTTGCCGGAAAGGGTAAGAAGAGAGCCTGAGAAGTATGGAGAACAAATCCACAAGTCACATATGGTTTCCTTGCTTTGGCAGATGGTCCTCAAGCTGTATCAGAGACTTGGATGGATAAAATAAAACGCTTTATTGTACTCAAGTACGACAAAACAAACTAGCTTGTAAAAGTCAATGCAGTAAGAGAGGCGCTTTTTGCCAGACAGTGCAAAGCTCTGCAGGCTATACCACCAACGGCGTATGCACTTAGGTTACACATTTTCCGGGCAACTTACCAAGGGGGGCACGTGTGGGGGCATTGCTTGAAGAAAGCACCACAAATATCATGTCCAGCGGAATGAGGGTGGAAGGAGGACGCCCAAGGAAAAACTTCACTCAAGCAACCTGGAACTGTAACACAAAACAGCGCGACGGAACCACGGGTGCCTCTTTGGACAACGCTGCCACATGCAAAACAGTCGTGCAATGAACTGATCAGATGTTCCTGCAAACAATGATGTCGTTCGGAAGATGCAAATACAGAAAAGTCAGCCTAACGTGTACTGCTCTGTGCAGTTGTGGAGGAGACTGCTGAAACACGTCACAACACAGCACTGTACACTTGGCTGTGACTAGGCTACCTGTTCAAACGAAATTCTTTCGTGCTCACCCACCTGAACCTGGACCCACCTTTTTTGTAGCATGCATGCATCCCTTGAAAAGACTGTCCAGACAACCATGTGTGTGTAGTTTTTAAAAAAATAAAGCTGTTGTGAACTAATGCACATAGTTGCAACATGAGACCTGTGTCTGCCTTTCTCTACTTAACAAAAAGCATATCCTAAGAGATATGCTTAATTGATTTAATTCGAGTGTAGAGATAATGTTTTATCATTAGCAGTGCTTCAAATATTCTAGGAGTATTGTCATAAATATGATACAGTGAAAATATATGACCAGGTTTTGCCAGGCAATTGTGTTCTTCTGCTACATAATGTAACTGATATTTGATCTCATTCTGGATCCGCTTGTGCTTTACTTTCCATTATCTTTACATGTATTTTGTAATCATTTGATTAAACTCCATTTTAGTGAAATCTAGTGCCATTAAGTGCCTTTCTTGATCGTAACATCTGTACGCACACACAAACTCATAGAATTTTCACTTTAATTCAACTTTGTTGCAAAGAGAACAAGACCCCATCCCGCATCCGCTTCTGCCTCTACTTGGGTTTCATGAAGCAAATGTTCGTTACAATAACAAAAGCACAGTGTGTGCACAATAAAAAGGCATATGTCAGGAAATGTTGTGCGTATTAACTCATGCAGAAGCAAATTTATGTGAAATCAGGTCACGGTGACCTAATTAGGTACAGTGTGCTTACTAACACTTCCTGTTGAAGACTAATTACATCATAAGAAAAATAAAATATGTGGAAATGCATACAATTCAACAGTTTCTATAATTGATATTGTCTCCAATGAAAAACAGTAATTTCCATGCACTGGCAAAATTATTGGAATATTACAGTGTCCTACTTTAGGACCCAGCCACGCCCACTTCCGGTTGAGTGACAACGTGTTTCCCTCGCTCATATGAATCACTGATGTCCAAAGTACAATATACAAAAGAGATTTTGCTTGTTACATGATGTGCAGCGTAACCTCGAATATCCACTACAAGGGCCCTAACTATACAGGATAAGTTCCTGTGTACGCATAAGTAAAGCTGCCGGACTTCTGTGTATCTCATGCTGTATCCACGGTCACGGTCTGCACTAACTGGATTCCAAAGCTAATGCGTGCCTTATAAGGGTCCCCGGCTGTAGGGTATATAGACAGGACTACGGTGTGGCACGCCGGACTACGTCCCCAAAGACCCACTAGGCCGCAATTTATGCTTGTATCTGACAAAATATAAGTCGATGTTGTTCATTTCAAACATCTGCTACCTGAAAATAGATTGGCACACTTGCATCTCTTTGCAGAATTTCGAAGCTGACGGAAAATTGTCATAATTTGAAGAAATCGGTGACCTTTTAGTGTGCAAAATTTGATCGATAACGTGTCCGATTCGTTGGGACAGATTCTGCTGCAAAACAGCGTCCACGCAACACTAAATCCACTTATCAACATTCTTGCGGGTTGTACAAGTGGTATTCTGTGTTTAAATTATGGAATTTTAGTGTCTTTCGAGCTGAAAAGTTTGCCTGATGTTGAGACTACGATGTGGAGGAATGGTGGCGGTTGCGCCGAGATGACCTACGGTGTGAAGAATGTGGGACTACACTGTGCAAAATTCACTGCCCCCCCCCCCCCCCCCGCGCCCCCCCCCCCTCACCCCTCCCCCTAGCCTACGTTGAATTGTTACACTTATTCATTATGTAGCTGTCTGATTTTTTATATACATTAAAATACTGTCACTAAACTAGTTGAAATTCCATTAAAATGTCAAATAGAGATACCCGCCAGAAAAAGAAGTATGACAGAGGCAAAGGAAAAGTGTCTGTTATGACAGAATGCGTTTTCCTTTGCTAAAATACCCCGGCTGGAATGTTGACTATTTTATATGAGGCTGATCAAAATGAACATTTGTGGGAACAAGGAGCACAACACAAGTTACACCCAAGTCATGTCAGGTGCTTATGTTACTTATGGATGTTCATTGACTAACCCCTACAGTAACTAACTCCGATTTAGGTCCCCCTTGAACTATATGACTTTTTTTTTCAAATTTGCACGAAATTTTAGACTGACTTTCTGTCGTCTGAAAACCACTTTATTCAAACTTTGTTGGGAACATTTTTATATGAATCCACATACCTATTGACATCTTCATCTCTTTTACCTTGACCTTTCCGATGAGTCATCTAAATTAGCATGCATAGGAAGGTCTTAGCATCAGGTGTCTTTGTACTAAGTTTGGGCTTCGGGTTGTGAATAGTCTTTGAGGGGGAAAAACGGTCTTTTGTCAAAATATTGTTAGTTTTGACGTATTTCCTGATCCCCTGTGACCCTGACCTTTGAGAGAGGTCACATAAATTGGTACGTTTAGAAAGGTCTGGCCTGGGCCAAGTTTGAAGTCTGTGTCTTGAATGGAAAATACCATTGTTGAAGTTTACGATGGACAGACGATCACTGGTCCATTTCATAGACTTACTTTTGCCATCTCACATAAGCCAAGAAGTGCATGGTGGACCACTTCAATCCGGGCAGAATATTCCAAAAAAAAAGAGGAAGCAAAATAAGAAATACGCTTGGATTTACAAACCTTGCCTTTTTTTAAAGCCGTAAGTAACTAACAGCTGGTGTTCGTGTTACCAAAGACATAAAGTGCTGTGTTTTCTCATTCTGTGTTTTCTAATGGTCACGTTTCAAGCTTCAGGTAAAGAAGCTGAACAGCTTGCAAGCTGTGAAACAACAAGACATTCTGTGTCTTTATTGTGATGCATTGAACCAGATGTAAATCGCAACACGACTGACAAGATGACTGTCAGTCGTGTTATGAGACTGTCAGTCGTGTTCCGGACAAATCTTACCTTTTTATTCAGACAAAAATATAATATATGTCCACCATAGTTTGAGGCTTTCAATCATCTTACATCAGTTCACCATTAAACAAGATGGGATGAACCATAACCCACAAAGTCCCTGCTATTATGAGATCTGTCCTCCCTATCATGGGTCTCTTTTTTGTCTTTGACCTGATCCTGATGCTGAAATATCTCCTATTGAACAAGACGAGGCAATAAAGACACATAATGTCTTGTTGTTTCACAGCTTGCAAGCTGTTCAGCTTCTTTACCTGAAGCTTGAAACGTGACCATCCAGAAGTCTACCGTATTGTTTGGAGCTCGCATGCGTTTTATTTTAGGAACATTCACAGTTGTTCATATTTTTAAGCTTATCCTTCTGATCCATTTCCCTCCTCTATAAACCATCCTCTGATCAACACACACGCAGGGAGAAACGGCGCTTCCAGTCATTAAAACACTCGCAGGAAGTCTGAAGAAAAATAGCAGGAGCAGCAAAATGGCGTCACTATACGCTTGACGTCATGGCGTCGCTAGTCTCACGTCGCTGTGTACACAGTGACGAAATTGATGTTTCACGTCACACATTCGAAAGGCATGCAGCCTCTTCCAGGGCTGACTGTTCATTCCACACAGCCTCTTCCAGGGCTGACTGTTTGATGGGAGTATATAGTATATATAGTAGATGCAAAACTTGCAAAAAGGAATTAATTATTATTGAAAATGTTGAAGAGGTATAGAGCTGGCTAACGAAACTCATCTAATGTCTTTCTCCAAACTAGCTATATCCAAAATTTCACGTATATATGACAAAAAGTACGGACTCCAATACGGGTCAACTGACTTTCTATAAACGGTCTTTTATGTCTTCAATGAGACATCCAGTTACAACATGCTCGGAGGCTGTCTTAGCCACCCCTTAAATAAAATATTTCGCCAAGTTTCAAGCTCTTGCGTACAGCAATGATCTGAAATTATCGTGTCTACATACATACATACGCACACACACACACACACACACACACACACACACACACACACACACACACACACACACACACAAACACACCATCACACACACACACACACACACACACACACACACACACACACACACACACACACACACACACACACACACACACACGGCCTTTCGCGCCAAATGTACGTTCAGCAACGAGGTTAGCGTAACTAGACATGACGTAATTATTTATCTTGTTACTTCAGTTGTCAGAGGTTTAGGCCTGCCCGCCTTTGACATCATAGACATGCTATTAAATTAGCCTCACAGCGACCCATCCTAAAAAGTCCCTAAAAAGAACAGCTGGTCACATCTTTATGTTTTTACCGATTTTGTTGTTTTGCAAATATAATTTATTTTACATAATACACATCATTCGACTAAATATCATATTTGCTTTACTTCAAATGTTAATTTTTGTTTTGGCATTTGGAAATGTCATACCTACTAGTTGCACTGCAAGTACTTCAAACAAAAATGTTTCCTGTTTCTGTCGTGTGCACAGTGTAGTTCCAAATCCTTCACAACGTAGGCCATTTCTGAACAACCGAGATCGTCTTTTGCACAGCGTAGTCCCAACATCAAAATAACCTTTTTCAGTTCGAAGGGCACTAAAATACCCTAACCTAACCACTTATTGTCATTTGTACAACCCACAAGAATCTTGACACGTGTATTTAGTGTTGTGTAGACACAGCCAAGTAGCAAAATCTGGCCTGATGAATCGGACACGCGATATATCAAATTTTGTACACTTAAATCTCGCCGATTTCATCAAAGTATGACAGTTTGCAGCCATATTTTTTACCTCTGCAACTAGCTACAGGTGCGCCAATCTATTTGCAGCTAGAGGATGCTAAAGATGATCAATATTGAATTACATTTTGTCTGATCCGCGCATAAATTGCAGCCTAGTGGGTCGTACGGGACGTAGTCCTTACCTCTACTACGTGCACAGGCGTAGTCCTGTCTACATACCGTGATCGCCCAGCTGCGAAGACGTATAGATTCGTAAGCTCCTGCGCGGTCTAAACCTCTCACTGAAACCACTTTGCTTCCATGTTCATTTGATGGCTGGGGATGTTTGAAGTTGAGTTTGCAATGATTTAAAAAAGACAGTCTGCGTCTGATCTCCTCTTGTTACTCGATCAATTGCCGCAAGAGGCATAGATCTTCATGAGCCCCCGCGACTGCGGGGGCTCATGAGGATCTATGCCTCTTGCCGAGACCATTTTGTATACATGTTCCTTGGAGGGCTGCGGCTTTCAGTCATTGAAAGAACAAAGATTCTGGGAACCAAATATAGTCCATAAGCTAGGAAAGTCTACCGTGCACACCCCCCCCCCCCCCCCCCAGTACTCAATAAGATGGGTTTCAAAGTGTTCCTTAGTATGTCCTGAGATGTTTAAGCCATGTTCCCCAAAAATCCTTAGGAACACACCAGAGATATAGCCGATGGCGCAAGGGTACCCCCATTCACGCTCTTCGCAGGTGCTAAAATGAGGTTGAGAAACATTTTCATCTAAATAAATCAGAATTCATTCCAGAAACCCAAATCAGGCAATTTTATGTCAAGGCACACCTTCTGCATCTCTGCAAAAAACAGAATGAAAACAATCTTGAATCTCTGGCTCACAGTGAAGGTATTTGTGCACCCAGTAAACGACCATTTCCGCGAAATCGCAAAAAAAGACAAAAATAATGTGTCGGATGCCCTCAGACATTTTCTATAGCACTGACAGTCCATTTTCAGGTTTACATCATTAACACAGGATGTCACAATTATTATAAACTTGACTAGGTGATGCTGTGATCACTGTGAGTGCCACAGTGGTTGATTTTGTATCCCTACCCCCAAGTTGTAAAAATACACAAAATTAATTAGAAAAAATTGCTTAAGTTATTCCATTTTATTTTGACCTCTCTTTACCTATTAAGTTGAATAATGTGAGCATAAAGTGCAAGAAAATAAGGAAAGTCGGCATCCTTTACGGTATGTTCATGGTGAATGATAGCTTTTTCCCATTTAAAATTGCCGAATTGGGAAACGTACGTTGTTTCCGATGCCCTCAGAAATTTTGTATACAACTGATAGGTCTTTTTTAGGTTTTATTGTTTAGGAAAGAGTATCACAGTTACTCCCAACCTGATTTTATGATGCTGTGATGCATTTAGGGGCCACAGTGGCTGAATCTGCTGCCCTACCCCCATTTTACCTGTACGCAAAGGAACGAAAAATGATCATAACAATTGCTCTTCTGATTAAATATGTTTGTTGCCAGTTTTCTTAACAAAATATGCATATTGAGCATAAACATTTGTGATTATTTCATTAATTTCAATCTGACCCATCAATTTAATTGTAATTATTTTTATTTAAAGCATGCTTAACAGGGGCTGCCGCTGAAGCTTCTATCGTCTGCACATTCAGCACTCTTGTCAAACTCGGGGAAGGTGTACCTCAGGGAGATGTTGTGTCTGATGCTGTTTTTGGTCTACATTAATGACATCAGTACAACAGTACCAAGGTTCGTCTCGAACATCCTCCATGCGGATGACTTTGCAGTATGGAGCGCAGCAGAACATAAAGAAAGAGCATCCTCCAGGAAACATAAAGAAATAGCATCCTCCAGAATTCAGGATGCTGCCAATACAGTCAGCAGCTGGACTGAAAGAGGCCACTCAAACTGAGCTAGACCATCTCTTTCAATCAGACGGAAGAGGTCACCTCAAAACTGGAGACCTTCGAGTACCAAAGACAGACAGGCCAACTTTACTGGCAACAAATAAATTACTGGATTCCCGTGGAGGCCTCACATTGAAGCCATGGAAGCTAGAGCTGCTAAAAAAAAGTCTCTGATGAAGAAACTGGTGGGGACCACATTGGCGCAAATTACAGCATCCTGGCACAAGCAAACACCTGCTCGGTCAGACCAGTTGTGCGGTACCAAGATACATCGACAACATGAAACACTGCCTGCAAAACCCAAAACGCCAGGTTGACAAGATGCAGAACATGGGTCATTCTCATGATGCAGTGACATTCTTAGAGCCATCTGGAGCACCCCAATTTAGGAAATGGAGGACATTGGAGCCACTGGAATGCAGAACAGCACACACGATGAAGAAACTTACTAAACACTGACAGCATGGGAGACTACAGGAGCAGACCAAGAACCGTCAGAAATGTCCAAATCTGAACCGCCAACTGAAGGTCCTGCAAAGGGCTAACACTGACGTCCTGGAACCAAGCCCAAAGATGTGTGAACAGCTCCCTTCAGATACCTGGACATCTCGAAAGAGCCTTCAAGACAACATAAACAATGTTCCAGGACTCTTTGCCAAAGGTCGCGGCACTGCACAAAGCCATCTTGCTGGAGGTTGTGCACAAGCGCTACCCTCACAGCAGCTGTGATACCACACAAGATGCCGTGTGGAATGAAGGAAGTGGCGTGTACATCTGTTGTGCAGACCGCACTATTACCTCCCTCTCCTTACCAGCTGGTGGCAGCAGCTCCAACTATCGTACAGATCTGCAGGTGCTCAACACAGCAGCAGAGCACTAGCTAGGGAAAGGCAGCAGCTTGATCCACTGATCTCACCAGGAAGCTTCAAGATAGACTGGATGCCCTGTCCACAAAATAGTGCTGCAGTGGATTCCAGTGCATTCTGGACTAGCTGGGAATGGAGACACTACAACAACAAAGTGATTGGCAACAGCAGAATGGCGGCTGCAGCCCGTGGGCAGATGACATCAACAAGCTGAACAGGGAGAGCCAGGCCACCATCTTTCATCTACGCACTGATTACTCTAGACTGGGTCCATACAGAAAAGCAGGAACGTTTCACAAACCCAAAATGAAGCCTGAAGGTTTACACACTTTAATCAGATCACGCTGTATCAGCAATTATTTGAAGCTTCCGTGCCTAATGCATGAAGAGATACCAAAATAAAAGAACGCTTAGCGAATGGCGGACTTCGGTAGAAGCTTAAACAACCAATCAGAATGTTCGGCAGAAAGGCCATGCAGTCACTTTATGATCAGAGCTAAATATAGATCACTTGCAACAAGCGTCTGCATGATCGTTCGCAATAGAATAGTCACAAATTGGGGGAGAAAAAAAAAGAAGAAGTAGACAAAAGTCTGTCAGCACGTTGTAATTTTGTACAAACTTTCACAGACTTTAAGGAAAAGGACTGAAATTGACAGACTTTCCAGGGCCCTGAAAAAGCCTTGTCATTTTTTAACAACTTTCACAAATGTTCACAGACCGTAAGGACCCTGCTGGACTCACCTCGTGAGATTGGGTCATGCGGAAACAGCCCTATGCGAATTTGGCGTAGAAAATCAGTCTCCTTAGCACATTCTCCAAACATGTCCATACACAGAAGCGGTCTGCTGGCAGTTCTGACCAGAAGACATGCCCCAAACTCTGAAAACATGCTGCCTAGCTCTTGACAGCTCACTTATTGGCAGCCAAAACAATATAAGATTTAAAGACGGCCATAAAAATTTGAACGTTGCAGAAGGTGGAAGTGGAGATCTCGTGGTCGACATGTGGAAACTAAGTATTTTGATACATTGTTTTGGCTATTAGGAACCATGAAACTTTATTACGCATTCATATTTACACATTTCTAGATGAAAATAAATGAAAGGAAAAGGGGAGACCTTACTAGACCCGCCTTACGCTAGGTAAAATATCACCTAAAAGACCAGCCAGTTAAAAATAATTACAATTAAATTGATGGGTTAAATTGAAATTAACGAAATGATCACAACTTGTTATGCTCAATATGCATACTTTTTAAAAAAGCTGGCAACAAAAAATATTTAAACAGAGGAGTCTGACGTAAGCAATTTTTATGATTATTTTGCGTTACTTTACGTACAGGTAAAATGGGGGTAGGGCAGCAGATTCAGCCACTGTGGCCCCTAAATGCATCATAGCATCACAAAATCAGGTTGGGAGTAACTGTGGTACTCTATCCTAACCAATAAAACCTAACAAAGACCTATCGGTTGTATACAAAATTTCTGAGGGCACCGGAAACAACGTACGTTTCCCAATTCAGCAATTTTAAATGGGAAAAAGTTATCATTCACCACGAATGTACCGTAAAGGATGCCGACTTAACTTATTTTCTTGCACTTTATGCTCACATTATTCAAACTTAATAGGTAAAGAGAGGTCAAAATAAAATGGAATAACTTAAGCAATTTTTTCTAATTAATTTTGTGTATTTTTACAACTTGGGGGTAGGGATACAAAATCAACCACTGTGGCACTCACAGTAATCACAGCATCACCTAGTCAAGTTTATAATAATTGTGACATCCTGTGTTAATGATGTAAACCTGAAAATGGACTGTCAGTGCTATATAAAATGTCTGAAGGCATCTGACACATTATTTTTGTCTTTTTTTGCGATTTCGCGGAAATGGTCGTTTACTGGGTGCACAAATACCTTCACTGTGAGCCAGAGATTCAATATTTTTTCATTCTGTTTTTTTGCAGAGGCTGCAGAACGTGTGCCTTGACATAATATTGCCTGATTTGGGTTTCTGGAATGAATTCTGATTTATTTAGAGGAAAATGTTTCTCAACCTCATTTTAGCACCTGCGAAGAGCGTGAATGGGGGTACCCTTGCGTCATCGGCTATATCTCTGGTGTGTTCCTAAGGATTTTCGGGGAACATGGCTTAAACATCTCAGGACATACTAAGGAACACTTTGAAACCCATCTTATTGAGTACTGGGGGGGGGGGGGGGGTGCACGGAGGATCTTCCTAGCTTGTGGACTACATCCAGTGGCAGGGAATGAGTCGATAAGACTTTGGGGCTGTCAAATGTCCCAACCTCATGAAGATCCATACGTCTTCCATTTGAATGTGGCTCGATAAAATCCAGCAGGGAGAAAAAGCAATAAGGTATCTGACTAAAATTCCCCTTTGGTGGCGTTCAATTTTTTTTAAGCAAGGAGTGAATTAACACAAAGCCCTGACATACTACGACAGGGTGTGGATCGACCATGATAGTTCATGGGTGGTGTCAGAATAGTTTGGCGTCTACAGGCGCCAAGCTTTTCTGACACTACCTTTGAACTATCATGGTCGGACTATCATGGACTGTGATGTCGGCCTCAAAGGATATTTTTAAAATATATGTAATTTTATCGTCAGGATGTAATGAGTTAACAAGCATCTGGCCTCTTCTAAATAATGAGATTGTGATGCTGTCGGAGGTAATTTCTATCGCGGCTGATTTTATCAATGTAGTTTTACTCTTGACTGACTACGTCCTCGGTACGTCATGAGACGTGTCCGTGTAAGTTTAGCTGAGCAAATTTCATTAATGTAGAGTAGTACTGCTTGACTACGCCCTGACTCGTGTCTATGTAATTCTATATAAAATCCGGTCAATCTGTGGACAAGGTTAACAAAATTAGAAGAAGTCTTATCTTCACACTGTATGAAGAAGGTGCATATTAAAAGCAATCCTTAACTCATTCAATACGTGCCGCATCTGGGTACGCGGCATAAAGCCCCGTATCCAGATGCAGCACGTCTTGAATGAGTTGAACCCGAAAAAAAAAAACGTTTTTACAAGCACCTGTAAAACGATTTTTTACTTTAGTGCGGGCACGAATATGCCAGACGAAAGTTTCCAATTGATTATAATGCATATCGAAATGAATTTATAAAGAAAAAAAAACTTGAAAGCAACTCAGTCTTCCGATTATTTTATCCTTTATGCTTGTGCACAGAATAGGTTTACCGGACCATATATCCAGACATAAGTCTATTACTGTAATAGTAGTAGACTTATAGTGTAGTATAGTTAGACTAATATCATTAATGTAGTAGGACTGCTTGATTTCGCCCTGCGCACGTGCTTTTGGCATAATAACGTCCTAAATACGTCTCGAGTAATCTATCACCAATCTGCTGCGCTAGGGAAGCAGGAACATGTAACGAGACGCAGTGAATATCAACCGTTTGCAAGAGGCATAGATCGTCGTGAGCCCGCGCAGTAGCGCAGTAGCGCGGGCTCACGAGGATCTATGCCTCTTGCTGGGCCAATGTATATGTTACGTGGTGGGGTCGTAGTCGTAGTATGATAAACACACCAGACGCACGCACGTAAGGTTCTTTTAAATAAACTTCATTCAGCTGCAACCCGTCACACGTGGCTTAAGGATGTAGACAATAGTTCCAACAATATTTTAATTCAGCGATGCGATCTGCACACAATGCATTCCCAAATGCACCAACACTGATACAATGTCTCTTCCGCAAATGTCAACACTGGCGACACAACGATTCTCATACAACGTACACCACCGTTACGCTGCGTCTCTCACAATATACACCCTATACGGGCCACGTACCTACGATAAACTGTGTGTCTCTACAACTGACAATGCAAGACAATGTACACACGTGCCCTCCTAGCACCAACCTTATATAGTAAGACATCTTTCTACAATAATCCAAAGAATTTACTCAACGCAACCAATCAGAACGGAACACTACGTAACTGAAATCATAAATATTAATAAAAGAAGAACTTTCTGGAACAAACTATAACAGTCTACAAAAATTCGGCTGCTCATTTCAGCCCTAAATCCCAATATATAATGATATCACACACAACATATGGCAAACCGTTTACGACTTTTCACAACACACAAAGAACGGCTGCTAATTTCACGCGCACAGTAAACTATGACTGAAATTACTACAGTGTAGCAAACTGTTGCTTATACTTCGACGTCACATGTAAGATCACTCAACAGCGCGATTTTGCTCGAACGTTCTGGTTCATTCTCAGCTAATCTACGCAAAACAACAATCGACCGCTCTTCTCCGTGCTACTATTCTAGAAGCTTCCGGACTAAAATAAGCGTATCATAACAAAGCGAAATTCGCTCTACTCGCGAACGAAAGAAAATCTTACCAGAAAGGTACGTGAATCGTAACCATGATAGCTCAAATAAATATCGGATCGTTTCCTACGATTAACACATGCATGCTCTCCCAGGACAACACAACCACACTCGTAACAGTATACATCCGTGTTTCCCATGTGTGGTTAACATACGTTCCCTTTGCAAGATGGTTTCAGACGGAGACGCAGTGTTTTGGAGATCGTCAGCGAACGGGTTACATTTCCCTGACTCCGGTATATCGGTTGATTGATTAAGACTAGAGTTCTAAATATGTCAAATGGCTGTCACGATGCCGGATGCGTTGTGCCAGTAGGTCATGTTACATATTCAAATTGGGCAGTTCAGGCAGTGCAAGGACCGGTGTTTTTAAAAATAATTTTTGCCTTATTTGAAAATTTGTAGTAGGGCTGAACAGTGTTGGAATTCGCTGGAACTTTGTGGTTAGATGAGAGGAGACATGTTTGGTGCTTTTATTCATACCATCCTGAGCTTGTCCAGTGGACAATAGTGGGCCTATGTTGAGTTGCAGTTGACGTAGTGATTTGAAGGGCACGCTGATTTCAGCTGTGCTTGAGTGTGGGGTTGGTAAGGAATCAGGTTCATAGCCAAGAAATGAGACAGTCAATGTGGTGTTGTTGTTGGGTTTGTTTTGTTTTGTTTGTTTGTTTGTTTTGTTGTTGTTGCTTTTTGTTTTGTTTGTATTTTGTGCATGGTAAATGTGCAGCTGGTAGGCGGTAGTGTTTTTAGGGGATTGAAATATTAGGGGATGACTAGGAATTACTAAGGCTAAGAGACTGGACAGTGCGGAAACGACACTGTGTTCTTTGGCCAGTACGTGCTCTGTCTACCATTCTGGCAATGCGGGACAACTCCTCCGTACTTGGATGCGATTGAGTTATCTCGCTTAGTCAGGATGTTCTCTATCTCTCCATAGCCGGGGTACTGTAATGTATAATCTATAACGTGTAATTAAATATTCTGCGGAGGGTATTGGTGTGTGGTCACTGTCTAGGCTTCGAAAAGATGTCGTTTTGTCAATCACGAGTCGCGAAACTTAAATTCGCCAAATATAACTGGTTTTCAATGTTTCTCCTGCCTTAGCTAATACTTTCTTGCCCATCTTTTCTCAATCCACGTGAGTAGGCCCACGTCACGTAAGTGTCGTTACTGGCCAGTCGGTGAATTCTCCCACTCGTAGTATATAGAAGAAGAGCAGAAAAAAGGCGGCACGTCTCGAATGAGTTAAGCTATATATATGATATTGCAAACTGCTAACCCTTTATTGTCTGGAGAAGGTCGATGTATGATTTGAGGCATCACGATTTCGTAACAACATTCAAGAATAGACGATTTCCGGAATTCAGAAGTAAGTCAAAATTGCACGTGTTTCAACGAAAACACTCAATTATTATTATTATTATTGTTATTATTATTATTGTTCTTGTTGTTATTTTATTATTATTATTATTATTATTGTTATTATTATTATTATTATTATTATTATTATTAATTTACAAAAAGTCTTGAAGATTTTATTTTCGATTTATTTTCAGGCTGTAAGACTATCACAGCCCCCCCCCCCCCTTCACCCCCCCCCCCCCCCCCCCCCCCGGCTTCGATGACCGGCCAGGCGGAGAAAACACTGAATTAAAAGCCCGAGCAAACATACGACATCGCATGTTTGTCAGTCCGGGGTTTAAATGCCTTTTTCGAAACTCGTTACAGTTTTGACCTGCTTCTGAATCCCGAACGGCAACGGCAGGTTTGACAAATGGCTATGTCTGTGACGATGTCAATGCCTCAACCGTTCATAAATAAAGCTTCATTGAATCATTGAACAATGTCTGTTAACCGAGACGATTTTAGCCCATGACAATCCGCATACAAAGGTCTCTTAGCTCAAGGGTGGTGGTGGATAAACTGGCAGTTTTGACCTAATTCTGATTTCGTCCATTCTGCCTTCTGCGGATCGTGTTACAGAGGCCAATGATCATGCACTACATATACAGGGAAGACGTGGAAAGAAAGGTGACCTTTCTCATTTTAATCTCCGTGATTTATCGGCATGAAATGAATTTATCTTGATGTCATCAAAACTCTAGCTCCTAAAAAGTGCATCCCTTTGACAGAAAGGGGGGATATATGTACAAATCGTGACACGTAACTCATTGTCGGGCTCTAGGTTTCGTGGCTCGTGTAAGGCCTTCGTCGTGATTGTCACAAGATTAGGAGAGGTTAACCCCTTTATTGCCGGGCAAGGCGAACGCTACCCAGCTGCAAGAGACATAAACCCTCACGTGCCCACGCGACTGAGGGGGCTCAGTAGGATTTATATCTCTTGTTAGTCCGATGTAAGATATTAAGATACTACTTTATAAAAACATTTTCTGTTTACTTGTCTTGCGTTTTATTCTAGGTTTTTTGTTATGTCATGCTTCTTCAGTTGTATTTGTGTGATTGTAAAGCGCTTTCAGCCTGCATGTACTATTGTTATTATCTCATTCAGCGCGACGGCCGTATTTCCCAAATTTTGGAGGTGACATCTGATGACTATGCACCAGTTGCAGGAGATGGATCGACCATGATAATTCAAGGGCAGTGCCAGATTAGCTTGGCGCCGACAGGCGCCAAGCTATTCTGGAACTACCCTTGAATTATCACGGTCGACCCATCTCCTGCTGTAGTGCGTCAGGGCTGAATGGGTCATTATTATTATTATCATTATTATCTTGTCTCATGTTCATTATACATATTTGTTTTCTTCACGCGAATGTCGGCCAGCATGTAGTGGCTTCAGACGCGCGATCCGTGCTCACTGGCAGCGAGGGGGTTAACTTTGGTGTATCCGTTTTTCATGGTGAGACGAAAATGATCACGAAGTCGTGATAATCCCATCACACACCTCCCCCTCCTCGTCCGTTATACACATGACTTGTTGTAAATGTAACAAATGTCTTGAACGGTCTTGGCAGTTCCACCTCAGGCAACGTGCGATGTTCAGCTAATAATTTGAAAAGTGTGTGGGTTTTTTTTTTTAAATTCTCTTGAAATTTCAAGGAGCACAACATTATATTAACCCTTTGTGCGTTGGTAGCGGCTTTTGTTCGTGATGATTCGCGACAAAAACCGCTACCGGGCCGACACTTAAAGCGTATGGTTAACACATTCTGCTCCAGGAGCGAAATCCGAAAATTTTGAAGTTGTCCCCTGTATTACCCTTCTGGAAACAGATTGAGTGTGATAGTTCAAGGGTTGTGCCCAGAATAGCTTGGCGCCTATGGGCGCCAAGCTATTCTGGCACAACCCTTGAACTATCACGCTCGATCCATGTCTTGCCGTGGCGTGTCGGAGTTGAATGAGTTAAAACGTAACTCAGCACAACCGCAAGCGACATAATCCTTACTCAGTCCCCGCAGTTGCAAGGGATCATAAAGACCTATGCCTCAAATTGACGCTATTTTGTGTCTGGACACGTTTCGTTGACGTTCGACTGTGATCAGTGATATAGTAGCCGATATGTCGGACTATTGGCGAATCTGCTTGCTTTGTTTGGTTTCTTTCATCAAGCCCGTCAGTGCCGAGGTTTCTCCTGCCTACTTCCTAAGTTCCGGAGAAAGACGTGGGTTATAAGCGAGACCTGATGCATCATTTTAGGGATGTTTAGATAATCGTCTTGTTCTATACCTGCGTATTTCTCTGTGGGCTGGCGAGTGGGTGCCTGATAGGCGGGGGCAGGGGATCTAACTGTTTGTCTGTCCAGCGCTGAGTGATTCCCCTTGGTTTGTGTACGAGGAAAAGCGGCTTCACGATGCATCTACAAGAGGCATAGATCCTCATGAGCCCTCACAGTCGCGGCGGCTCACGAGGATCTATGCCTCTCGCTGAGACAACTTTGTATCCATGTTGAATTATCATAGATTTTAGAAGGCAGAGAAGGGTTATTTAACCCATTATCATACTGAGGCTAAAAACTTCAAATGTGTACACTGCCATATGCAAGCTAGATTATAATACTTACAGATAAGAATATATACCAATGGCTTTAGTTCAAGGGTGGTGCCAGAATAGCTTGGCGCCTAGATGCGCCAAGCAATTCTGGCACTACCCTTGAGCTATCCTAGTCAAACGTATTCCCACACTGGTGTATTCCGAATGATAAGGGTTAAAGCAATCTCGCTTTCATTAGTGTGTGATTCCAGGAGATCTGGGAAGTGAAGAACTGAAGCCGGCAATCAAGAGAACGGGAACAAATTTAAAGCTATGTACCAAAATATAATACCTGAAAGCTTGGGAAGACACTGTTGAGAATGACCAGCGGGCAAGACGGAAACGGAAAGGAGAAGTCTATTAGAAGAGATAACAAGCCCCAAAAATGGTGATCATATACATGATTCATTCACAGACAGCCAGTCAGACTAGGGCTTCACAGCTAAATGAAATGGTAGCACCAGACACGAAGACAGCCTACAAAGCCAAGACCTCAAGCCTAACAATGGAGATGGAGATGGAGGCTGTTACTCACGCTCTGAAATGGATTGCTACAGTGGATGGCAGCCAAATCAGTT
>BTPG01000002.1:310463921-310546421 GCA_036245525.1 Semisulcospira habei
TCCCCGCCCCACTACCTTTCGTATCTCTCCGTTTCACTTCGCCCCCACCCGGGTCTGCCCTGGGGGACTTGGGTGGGGTTAGGTATTTTTTAGTTCCCAGGGTCACCCTGGTCAGCCCCACAGGGTGGGTTTTTCTCTCTATTCTGGGGCATGTGTTTCTGTCTACCCTTTGTTCATTCACCTGTATTTGCCTTTTTAAAACTCTCCCTACTGTCTGCACTGCCTGTAGCTCTTGATATTGGATGTGTGTTGCTAAATGGTCTTAGCTTTATTTATGCCCCATGTTGTAGGTTTATTTAATGTATTTGACCGGCTGGCGACATACATTCAATTTTCTGTTTAGTTTTTTTTTACAAGCAGTGCAGGCACGTCCTGAGAAAGCCTTGTTGCTGTCGGGACGTTAAGCAATGTACAATCAATCAATCCGTTTCACTTCGGCTCACCGACGCAGTCAACCACCGATCAGGTATTAAGTTATTTATAGCTGAGAAGGGTGATGTCACACATAGTCGCCCATTTTACCGGTTTATGCAAACACACACACACTGCTGGGCAAGTTCAAACACACTACCACAGTGTATTTTAAACACAAAAGTGTGTGTAATAACCTCAAAGTGGGAAAAACTTATTTTCTTATCTTTTATAACTTCTTAAAGCATGACAATGCAGAAACAACCCTCAGAAAAAATGGGTGTGACTTGGTCACCCAAAATTTTACACACACCCACTGTCCATAAGGATGGTAAAGACAGTCACCCATTTGAGGGGTTTTGTGCGCACACACACACACACACACACACACACACACACATATGGAGACAAAAGCGTCAGAGTGGGTTTTATGTGAAAATGGGTTCCCATATTTCTATTTATTCTAGGGCTCTGGAATTAATGCGAATGTTTAGAACTCACCTTATAACTAAGCTCTATAACTTAAAATAAAATAGACATTTTCTAGAAACAGAGCCACTAGATGAAGAAAAAATGGGTTTCTACCAATAAAGTGGGTGCCTCTCACACAAAAACTGGCATTACGGTGAAAATGGGTGTCTTCACAACATTAGGCGTCTGTAATAAGGTCAAGTTCATGGAATACTTCTTTTTCACATTCATTTTTTTGTTTTGTTTTTTATACTTAATGTATATGTATGCATTAACATTTTTAACATTGTATGGTGCAAAATTGAATGAACACTGGCCCGTAACCTTCCGATTATGATTTTTACAGAGGAAATCTTTTAAACATTGCTACGTTTTGTCCTTCTGAAGCAAAACAGTTTATCATGGCATTTATGTGAGAATTCTGGAAATTAAAGGACGTTTTTTTTATGTACTCTGTAGTTTGAGACAAACAGCAACAGAGCATTTTGAATATTAACCCTTATCATTCGTAATGCACCAGTGTGTGCAACAAGTGTGACTAAAATAGTCCAAGGGTAGTGCCAGAATAGCTTGGCATCTCTAGGCACCAAGCTATTGTGGCACCACCCTTGAACTAATGCCATTGGTCTATGTCCTCATCTGTAAGTTCTGTAATGTAGCTTGCATAATATGCTGAGGCTAAAAGCTTCAGATTTGTACACTGCCATATATTATATGGCAGTGTACAAATTTGAAGCTTTTAGCCTCAGTATGATGCTGGTTAAAAAGTGTGGAAAAATATGAAAGATAGAAAACTACCCAGACAAGCTATTCTGGCATCACCCTTGAACTATCATGGTCGATCTTTATTTTGCTTGGTGTGTCTGGCGTTCAATAAGTTAAGTGTTAGTTTCTTTGTCTGGGTCGTTTTCTATCTTTCATATTTTTCCACACTTTTTAACCCGCATCATACTGAGGCTAAAAGCTTCAAATTTGTACACTGCCATATATGCAAGCTACATTACAGAACTTACAGATGAGGACATAGACCAATGGCATTAGTTCAAGCTATTCTGGCATCACCCTTGAACTATCATGGTCGATCTGTGTCCTGCACTGCAACGCAGTCTTCAGAAGACGATTTCAAGTTTTGGGGATTCCGGTCTTTGGGTAGAATGAGGTAAACTCACAAAACAGAACACTGACATTAATTAATTTACTGACAACATAGGAAATCACTTGAAACTTCAGCCTTTATTAATCACATCAAAGGTGCATGCATATAAAAACACAGTAAGTCCGTGGCGCAGTGGTTAAGGCGCCTGCCACCAATGCTAAAGGTGCGAGGTTCGATTACGGGTTCCGGCGTCGGATTTTTCTCCTCTAGTAAGTGTCACCGTTAATTCGGGCGGACCGTCGGGGGTTCTTTCTCCGGGTACTCCGGCTCTTCCTCCCCCTCCACTTTGGTATCAGTTTCAGCCCACTTAATCAAATTTCAAATACAAACGACTTTGAATTTCCAAAAACTACAGTAGCTCGCTTGAGCTTGCCCTTAGCACCACGTGAATGTTCTGTGTTTATGTACAGTGTGTGAGTGAATGCGTGTGATTCACGTGAGCGTGCTTGTTGGGTTCAGTTCGCGGCTACATTCTGCTCATTGAGTTATATTATAAATATGAGAAATGCGCCATATAAATGCGATGCATTATTTAATTGTTTGTAAACACTTCAAATCAAACAATGAAGAGCAGTCAAACCTTTTTCTGGCAACTTTGTGATGAGGAAAACTAGTTCTTGCCCAAGTTCGGCACATAAAGGGTTTCCGCGACTTATGTGCCTCTATTCATAAAATGGAGAGAGAAATATAATACTGAGTTCTAGCAAGTGCGACAATAAAATTTGGCCGAGTTGGTATATCTCGTCCAGTGCCTAGGTTAAACGCAACAGCGGTGCCAATGTTGCTATTTTGGCACCAGACCGATTGCTCGGACCGGTCTGGTGCACCCGATCAGTTTAGAGCGTGTGCTTTCTGCACCTGTAATGGGCAACCTCAGAGAAAGAATCACGTGAGCGTCGTTTGATTGCTGCAAAATAACATGAATAAAGAATAAACCCTTTCCCATATATGCAATCTGGCAATAATGCATCCATCCTTATGCTAGCACCACGAAACATTACGCGATTTGGCAGATTTTAAAAATAGCTTTTTAAAATCCTCAATGGAGGTGATTTTGCGACATCTGCGTCGTTTGCGGCAGAAAGCACCGTCATAGTTGAAGTTTGAGAAATGAGCGCACTACATGTACAATGGACTTGATTCAGTGGTGTGGGGCATGAAACAAGCCTCTGCCATCTCAACACAAAACTGGCATGTTAGGGGAGGTAAAAGGCGCGGCTAAAAGTTAAAACCGCAAATGAACTTTTTTTTCGACTGCGATCACAATCTTCCGCGTGAACGTACGAGACCACACTACAAGTGCAGACGCCAACCTGCACGCGCAGTTCTGGTGCACATGACTGGTCCAAGCGACCGGTCTGGTGCGAAAATAGCAACAATGGCGCCGCTGGTGCGTTTAACCTAGGTAGAGGGCGAGGTATACCAACTCAGCTAAGGTTTATGCTTCCTGTGACTTTTGAAACAATGCACAGTATGCAAAGTGTACTTTATAGTAA
The DNA here is from genome assembly GCA_036245525.1 of Semisulcospira habei. NCBI lineage: Eukaryota > Metazoa > Mollusca > Gastropoda > Semisulcospiridae > Semisulcospira > Semisulcospira habei. The sequence goes on from BTPG01000002.1 coordinate 310,467,456, forward strand.
CAAAAAAGTTACAGACATTTCCAAAATGATCCAGGCGTACATCAGATAAAAACAAGCTATACACACTGAAATAATAACACTCTTGTAATAAATCTTTATCATGTTGACAATGGTTTTCTTATCTTATTATTGTCTTTTGTCCCGATTGCTTGTACATTGCTGAACGTCCCGACTTTTTCAGGACGTGCCAGCACTGATAATGAAGGGGGAAAAAAAATGAACAGAATATTGAATGTATGTCACCAGCGGGTCTAATATACGCTAAATAAACCTAAGACCATTTAGCAACACACATTTAAAATCAAGAGAGATAACCCCCCAAAAAAGGGACTTGGGTGGGGTTAGGTACTTTTTAGTTCCCAGGGTCACCCTGGTCAGCCCCACAGGGTGGGTTTTTCTCTCTATTCTGGGGCATGTGTTTCTGTCTACCCTTTGTCCATTCACCTGTATTTGCCTTTTTAAAACTCTCCCTACTGTCTGCACTGCCTGTAGCTCTTGATGTTGGATGTGTGTTGCTAAATGGTCTTAGCTTTATTTAGGCCCCATGTTGTAGGTTTATTTAACGTATTTGACCAGCTGGCGACATACATTCAATTTTCTGTTTAGTTTTTTTTTTTTCACAAGCAGTGCAGGCACGTCCTGAGAAAGCCTTGTTGCTGTCGGGATGTTAAGCAATGTACAATCAATTAAACCCCCCCCAAAAAAAAAAAAAATTATTCAGACCAAAAAAGTGACTGCCAATCGTGTAAAATGCAAAGAAGTACCCAATGGAGAAAGAAACACTTAGAAAAGATGGTTACAACACAATTTATTAATATTTCGGGTAAATTCGCTTTGTCAAAACAGACAAACAAGCAGAGAGATCAGTCGCTACTTATCTTCGTTCACAGAAGGAATGTGCCATATTCCTTCTGCAAATGAAGATAAGTAACGACTGATCACTCTGTTTGTCTGTTTTTACAAAGCGGATTTACCCGAAATATTAATAAATTGTGTTGTAACCGTCTTTTCTAAGCCTGTTTCTTTCTCCGTTGAGTACTTCTTTGCAAGAGATACAGGCAGCGCAGACAATAGGGAGAGCTTAAAAAAAGAAAAATACAAGTTAATGGACCAAGGGTAGACAGAAACACATGCCCCAGAATTGAGAGGAAAACCCACCCTGTGGGGCTGACCAGGGTGACCCTAGGAACTAAAAAGTAGTTAACCCCACCCAAGTCCCCCAGGGCAGACCCAGGTGGGGGCCACTGTTTAGTTGCAAAGTAAGGTTAATATTACACAGTATACAAAATGATCCAGGTGTACATCAGATAAAAACAGAGCTATACACGCTGAAAACAACTGAATAATAACGCTCTTGTAATAAATCTTTATGTTGACAATGTTTTTTTTTGTTTTTTTAATCTTATTATTGTCTTTCGTCCCCAACTGCTGTTCCGTTTGCAGAGTTTTAAATGTTATACAGTATACAAAATGACCCAGGCAGACCAACCCCATAGTAGCACTCTTGTAATAAATCTTTATGTTCACAATGGTTTTCTTACCCCTTATTATTGTCTATCGTCCCCAACCATTGTTCCATTTTCAGTGCCATTTGCAAAGTTTTAAATGTTATACAGTATACAAAATGATTCAGGCGGACCAACCCCATAATAACACTCTGGTAATAAATCTTTACGTTGTCAATGGTTTTCTTATCTTATTATTGTCTTTCATCCCCAGCCGGCTGTTTCCTTTTGCAATTATACAGTATACAAAATGATCCAGGCGTCCATCAGATAAAAACAAGCTATACATGCTGAAACCAACCCAATAATAACACTCTTGTAATAAATCTGTATGAAAACGAATATGCCGCGAGTGTCGGAGAATCTCAATTCATTTCTTTTGTAACTTTTTCAGTCTGTTGCGGATGTAATCCTTAATGTTTGTCCAGCGCCTATGTCTAAGTGTGGGCTCTTCTGCGATTGCCTGCTGTATCTCGGCCTTTCCAGGAAGTTTGTTCACGACGAGGTGTGTCTTGAAACGAGTTTGAACAGCTTTCTCTTCAGCTTTCCCCCATGGTTTCCTTGTAAATCTAGCTTTCTTTCGAACAGGAGCTGACGCAGTACTGTCATCATCAAAACTATCTAGATTGTCATCAGGCTCTGGTCGTCTTTTCTCTGTCATGCTCATTGATTCCTGTGTTGTTGACTTGCTACTTGCTTCATTCACAGGTGCTGTTTCCCCCGAGACCTCTGTGCGAGTTTCTGATGTGTCTTCATTGTCAAAGTCAATCTCTTCATCATCGCCCAGTTCAGCTCTAATGCAACTCTCAAAATCTGTCATCCCATTGTTAACTGACAGAAGAATCTTTGCCACTTTTGCCTTTTGAATGATGTCTTGAGGTTGGCGGTAGATATGGCGATATATTTGAATACCAAGGAAGTCTGCCAGCTGATCCTGGTCTAACTCTGAGATGGCCATTGACTGAGCCAAAGTTGCAACCTGCTTCCGTAACTGAGTAAATGTGAACATGGCAGGGTTTGACACTTGTGCTTGTAGCGCATGTTCCTTCAGAACATCATGGCCTCTGTAAGGCCTCTGACCAGAAGGTGTGGCAAAGATGTACTGGGAACCAGCGAGAGCTGGCACTGATTGCCTCATTTGAAGGATTCTGTCCACAGTTGTCATCATCTTCTACGTCAGCAAAATGGGAACACTCCTATTAAACTTGCCTCTGATTTCCACTCGCTGAAAATGATTCACCATTTTCTTCTCAACCTCTGTGAGACCTTTCAAGATATCTTGATTGGTGATCGATCCAATCTTAGCATTCTGGAAGTCTGATACCTTCATTCTCTGAACATCTCCCCCTCATTTTCGGTTGAAAAGTGATACAGCACAAAGAGTTGCTTTAACCACTGTCGGATAATCTTCCGAAACCATCCTTGTCTCAAGAAGCTGTTGGACCTTCCTCACATGTTCACATGATGGGATCAACTTCGGTTTGTTCATGGTCATTTTCCTGACCGACTGGGCTGCTGTAGCTGACACACAATGGTACCAGTTCCCGGTGAAGACAGAGTCAAACCGCTGCGCCTCAGAGAGCTCCTGTCACCACCTGTCATCTGAATCATGCCCAAGCTGTTTGGATGCCTGTGACTGTTTGATCTGTGAACATTTTTTCAAAGCATGGCCTATGCGCATTGCGAGATTGACTTTTTTGAACTGATGTGTGTCCTCATCAAATTCTGCTAGCTCTTTTACAGCCAGTACAACATGGTCAAAGCTAGCTGAATTGATCACAGCATTTAAACTTGCGATTTTCATTTCTGACCTCACTCTAAGAATCTTTAATAGTCTCCTTTACTCCCGCATCCTTGAGCTGATTTGTCCAGCCGTGTGTTCTTCAATGTCCCTGCGGTCAAATAATCTCTTTCCATACTCAAGAAGCAAGGGGTCAGTTCTGATGAGATGGCTTATCTCATCATCTCTCTGTCTGGCTAAAACCTTATGATAGAAGGAAAAGTCAACGTCTAAGGGTATTGGAAGCATTAGCCTCCCACGTCGTGCCGCCTCACCTCTCTTAGCGAACTGAAACCCTCCTGGTTTCTGACAGCAACGTTTTGAGTGTACAGAGATCAGCTTTTTTATAGAGCCCTTTGCAATGGCTACAGGCGAGAAGGTCGTCTACCTTACTAGTTTTGGTGCGATACTTAGGAATCAAACATCCTGATTTCTTTTTAAGAACGGCAATGTTATGCATGTAATCACCCTCATCTTGTAGTCTGATCCATGCTTGACGTCTTTGCTTTGTCCCTTTTTTCATCACCAAAATTTTAGCAACGTCTGCCTCATCTGCATTGTCATCTTGTAAGTGCATGCTCATTTTCAAGACAAGCTTGCTACACAATTTGCATGCATGTTTCTTGTCCCATTTGTACTTTCCTTTCCCTCTCTGCAACACCTGCACACCCGTTTCTTCGGTAAGCGGTCTTTCCCCACCCCCAACGTCATGTTCCTTCTGCCTATCCACATTGTCATTGCCACCCCCTAATTCACCCCCTAACGCACACTGCACCTTGCTGGTACTTGCTTCACTGACACCTGCCCACCCTGAACCTGCCACTTTGAAATCTAACATATTTAACATATTCAATACAATACTGTCTGTGTCAGAGACCCCAGAAATTGATGGCGACACATCGTCTGCATCCTGTGAGCTCAAGCCAGGAACAAACTCCTCGTCATCACTGTCCTTGTATTACGATGCGCTTGCACTCTCAGTCTCAGGTCCATCCCATGCTCCATTTGCCAATTACCCCACCCGGGTCTGCCCTGGGGGACTTGGGTGGGGTTAGGTATTTTTTAGTTCCCAGGGTCACCCTGGTCAGCCCCACAGGGTGGGTTTTTCTCTCTATTCTGGGGCATGTGTTTCTGTCTACCCTTTGTCCATTCACCTGTATTTGCCTTTTTAAAACTCTCCCTACTGTCTGCACTGCCTGTAGCTCTTGATATTGGATGTGTGTTGCTAAATGGTCTTAGCTTTATTTAGGCCCATGTGTTAGGTTTATTTAACGTATTTGACCGGCTGGCGACATACATTCAATGTTCTGTTTCTTTTTTATTTTTTCACAAGCAGTGCAGGCACGTCCTGAGAAAGCCTTGTTGCTGTCGGGACGTTAAGCAATGTACAATCAATCAATCCATTTGCCAACTGGAAAAAGAACGAAAAAAAAAAAAAGCTGCATTAGGACAGAAACAGCCCAATTTTGGTTTAAGGGGCCTTGCCCAAAAATAAAAAGAGTAATCCCGTGTATGACCGATTTACATATGTGTGACCTCGGTGATGAGGGCTGGCTCCTGCAGCAGCAAAATCCATGTTTTCTGAAAATGTAAGCAGTTTTCAGACATCTGTCAACCCCGCGTGACCCTTTGAGAGAGGTCACTCAAATTGGTATGTTTACAAAGGTCTTACCACACAGTATCTTGGGCCAAGCTTGAAGAATGTGGCTTGAATAGTCTCAGAGAAAATGCCACTGTTAAAGTTTACCATGGACGAGGGATGGATGACCAGTGGCCCAGAACATAAACTCACTTTTGCTTCGCACGCGAGTCAATAAATGAAGATGATCATAGAATCACTTACCAGTTTGTAATTGGGGGCATTCCGCTGCCGTCTATGCACCCTCCTACCAGACGCACCCTCTCCGGCAGAGGCTGGGCTATGCTGCTGCAGCTGACTAATTTTGCCATGGGCCTTGGTCATGTGCCAGGAAGTTGCGTGCTTGTCCACTTCCATAGATCCCGATATGTTTGGATATCCTGCTGCCATCTGGCGCTGAGTGTGTGCCATCTGGCGCTGGGTGTGTGCAGAAAGTGCTGAGTGTGGCCAAAACAGTGCTGCAAACATGTCAAATGATCAGATATATACATAATTACTGCAGTACCCCCTGCCCCCTACGAACAATAACTGGTAATACAGTAAAAAGTGACACTTCAGTTGCACAATCCGAAAAACCTGTTCGTGGAAGTCTGTTCTTCGAATCGCGAGTCAGTTTTGCGTACGAGGATTGAAATACCCACTGAAATCTGACGCCATTTTGTTTAAATATATAGTGCATGCATGTGTCAAGTTACTTTTCGATCACAATCACACATGTCGGAAAGAAAACCAACACAATTGCGTGACAGATTGACCTTGTAATGGTGTTATTGGACGGATTCCTTTCATTGAAGAATAAAGCTTTTGTTAAAATCGTGGGGTTCTATTATCTTTTACTACAAGACTGACTGAGCAGCAGACGCCGGCCGTAGCAGACGTCTCAGTTTTCTCGGCCAAACGGGTCCATATAGGCTACTGTGCAATTGTATCGGATTGGGAGCATCTCAGTTAAATAACTGCACTGAAGAAGTACACTTGGGCGTGCTCTTAACTAAGAAATATTGCATAAAATTGTACCTCTGCAAATGGAACAACAGTTGGCGGGACGAAAGACAATATGAAGGGGAAACAACTCAGTTCATGTCACTGTGCAGCCGACCAATCAGGTATCAAGTTGATCCATAGAGACGCTCGCTTCCGTGGTAACACACAGGCCCAGTGCGTTGCAAACACACAACATGAGGTAAACCTGCGAAAATGGGACATCCTATTTTGATATTTTTTTCTGACTTTTGAATGAAAGATAATGCAGAAACAACCCTCAGAAAAAATGGGTGTCTGACTTGGTCACCCAGAATTTTACACACACCCATTTTCCATAAGGATGGTAAAGAAAGTCACCCATTTTAGTGGTTTTGTGCACGCGCACGCACACACACACACACACACACACACACACAACACACTCAATCTCTCTCTCTCTCTCTCTCTCTCTCTCTCTCTCTCACACACACACACTGTGAAAAAGCAGAGTCATTTAATTTAACATACAAAGAGGTGACTTTTAATATGCATCATTTAACAAATGTGACACAGGTTTAACATAAACTGAAAGATGAGCCACTCACAATTCAGTCAATGACTATAGCAAGTTAACAACTTAATCAAAGACAGAAACTTGAAAAATAAATGTGTACATGTATATATTTATATTGTGTATATCTACAGATGAGTATATGTGTGAGCTTGTCTGTAATTTTAGACCTTACAGCCTAGAGCTGTGAGGTCCAAAATCACAAACAAGCACACAGGTATACACACATAATAATTATGCCATTGTGCATTCCCAGTGATGTATTTGACATGTATACACTTGTTTTGATGTAATTGTGTATGACCGCGCATTACTGTAGTAAGTAGGATAATTGATGATTTTGTGTGTGGTGTGTGTGTGTGTGTGTGTGTGTGCGTGTGTGTATGTATTAGAATGCTATAACTTGGCTGCCTCCTCATCCCATGCCTTAGTTACAAAAGTTCGAATTTCCTACACATGATCGTCAACAGCATAGACAATGTGCCGATATTTACAGTGTAAACGAAGGGTTACCGTTAGCCATTTATTAGTTATCTTGGATAACAACAACAAGACAAGAAAGAGAGAAGGGAAGTGAGTGACTGTCTCACTATTGGTTGAAAACAGTCTATGAATGATAAATCTGATGGCTGCTTATACAGAGAGATCATTATGCTGAGCCAATAATAATATCCTCATATATTAAGTTACAACAGTAGTGGGTCTTTATTCTAAGTCTTTTTTCTATCACTTGTGATATTAGCACTTTGGCTGATGGTCGTGCATTTTGTTGAAGTGATTCCTGCAGGAATGTGCGACCGACAGCCAAAAGTTTAGGCTAAAGTTTTATTTTGGAGGGGTCTGCAGGTTGCTGTTTTCTTACTGGATGTGGTTTGGTCATGATCAAGAGTAAAGCAGGCTATAGGCTATGACGTTTGCAGATGATGTCTTCCCATTCCTTTAAGCTCAGGTGCCATTGGTTGTATACATCAACCCGCAACACACCATGGCTAAAATAATATGAATCAGTGTTGATAGTTCAAGGGGATTGCCCTGACTAGCTTGGCACCTTGGAAGGCTCCTAACTAATCTGGCATTACCTTTGAACTATCATGACTGATTTGTCATGAACTGGTACTCGGCCTTTCTTGACGCCTTCCAGAGTTACAAAAGTCATCATTAGGTATGACGCTGTTGCAGAAATGTATCAGTTTATATCACAGTAAATACAACAAGAGATGCTGGGATAGATTTCGTCAAATAAGTGAACAAGTCACTGCATCATTCTGTTTAACCCATATCATTCTGAATACACCAGTGTGTGAGGTAAGTTTGACTAAAGTAGTTCAAGGTTAGTGTCAGAAAAGCTTGGCGCCTCTAGGCACCAAGCTATTCTGGCACCACCCTTGAACTAAAGCCATTGGTCTATATCCTTATCTGTAAGTACTATAATGTAACTTGCATATGGCAGTTTACAAAAATTTGAATCTTTTAGCGTCAGTATGATATGGGATAAGTGAACAAGTCACTGCATCATTATGTTTAAAGTAGTGCATTGTTAGCATGGCTTCTTCTATTGAAAACCCAAGGGTAGTGTCTAATTACTTGGCACCTTCCCAGTAATGGTTTCATGAGTAAGTTTTTAAAAAAAAACTTCTTTCAGAGCCAGATTCATCTGTCCATCATCAGCCCAGTACACATACCAAGGGTAATTACTCAGCGCTGGATAGACAAACGCTTAGATCTCCTACTCCCTCCTATCAGACACCCAGTCGCCAGCCCACAGAAAAATACATGGATAAAGTACAAGTCTACAAGACAATCATTTACATTCCAGAAAGGATACATCATGTCATACATAACTTTGGAGGGAGCAGAGGGATTTATATGATTGTCTTGAATTTCTTTCTGTGTATTTTCCAATGTATTTTTCCGTGGGCTGGTGAGCGGAAGATGCAAGGACTTGTTTGTCTATTCAGCGCTGAGTAATTCCTCTTCATAAGTGTACTGTTTCTTTCAGCCCTTGCCTCGCCTATTTTGTTTGTGGGAATCATTCACCCACTTGCCCATTATTAATTGATTGATTGATTGAATGTGTTGATTGTTTTATTTATTATGATTATTTTTTTGTTTATCTGCTTTACATTAGTTTAGTGGTGGTTATGATCAAGCTCAGCAGTATGACATTTTATTTTGATGAGTGTTACCAAAGGCAATACATTAATGTAATTAACTGTATCTGGAGTTATGGGGAAAGAAGTTGTAAAAGGAAATTCTTTTTTCTGTATGCTTGTGGACATGTACACTAAATACATGTACATGTGTACAAACACACGTATACACGCACATATATACATGCAAGCACACACAAACAAGCATACATGAACACATGCATGAGTATGTGCACACACACACACACACACACACACACACACACACACACACACACACACTGAAAAAGCTGAGTCATTTAATATAACATACAAAGTGGTGACTTTTTAATATGCATCATTTGACAAATGAGACACAGGTTTGACAAAAACTGAAAGATGAGCCACTCACAATTCAGTCAATGAATATGGCAAAGTTAACAACTTAATCAAAGACAGAAACTGGAAAAATAAATGTGTACATGTATATATGTATATTGTGTATATGTACATATGAGTATATGTGTGAGCTTGTCTGTAATTTTAAAACTTACAGCCTAGAGCTGTGAGGTCCAAAATCACAAACAAGCACACAAGTATACACACATAATATGCCTTTGTGCATTTCCAGTGATGTAATTGACATGTATACACTTGCTTCGATGTAATTGTGTATGACCGAGCATTTACTTTTTACTGTAGTAAGTAGGATAATTGATGATTTGTTTGTGTGTGTGTGTGTGTGTGTGTGTGTGTGTGTGTGTGTGTGTGTGTGTGTGTGTGTGTGTGTATTACAATGCTACAACTTTGCTGCCTCCTCATCCCATGCCTTAGTTAAAAAAGTCCGACTTTCCTACAAATGATCGTCAACAGCATAGACAATGTGCCGATATTTACAGTGTAAACGAAGGGTTACCATTAGCCATTTATTAGTTATCTTGGATATCTTAGTTATCAACAAGACAAGAAAGAGAGAAGGGAAGTGAGTGACTGTCTCACTATTGGTTGAAAACAGTCTATGAATGATAAATCTGACGGCTGCTTATACAGAGAGATCAGTATGCTGAGCCAATAATAATATCCTCATATATTAAGTTACAACAGTAGTGGGTCTTTATTCTAAGTCTTTTTTCTATCACTTGTGATATTAGCACTTTGGCTGATGGTCGTGCATTTTGTTGAAGTGATTCCTGCAGGAATGTGCGACTGACAGCCAAAGGGTTAGGATGAAGTTTTGTTTTGGAGGCGACTGCAGGTTGCTGTTTGTTACTGGATGTGGTTTGGTCATGATAGATCAAGAGTGAAGCAGGCTATAGGCTATGACGTTTGCAGATGACGTCTTCTTATTTCTTCAAGCTCAGGTGCCATTGGTTGTATACATCAACCAGCAACACACCACGGTTAAATATGAATCAGTGTTCACAGTTCAAGGGGATTACCCTGAGTAACTTGGCACCTTGGAAGGCTCCTAACTAATCTGGCATTAACTAGGTGGAGGCATGGAATGTATGCCACTGCAGACACCACAGTAAAATGTGGCTGTCTTTGCAGGTAGGCAAAAGTTCCTGCCTTCCACCAGTATGCCGAATGGTGTGCTGACGAGGTCGCCAAGACCGAAACAGCTGTTCACACCGGCTAAATGTCTGGACCCACCTTTTGGGATCTAGATTTAAATTTCCATGCACAAAGGGGCTGGAACAGTGGGATATGTGATACGCCCCACCTCCCCCCCTTTCGGGGGGGTGGGGGGTGGGTGGGAGGGGGGGGGGGTTTCCACAAGCATTGCTTCCAGTCACTTTCTTACCACACCCCCTCTTTCCTATCTTTTTTTTTTTGTGCTTTGACCAAAGTAGATCTATGATCACTGGTCGATCATGCACACTTCTCTACCCTGACAGTGCTTTTACCTACTTTACTGTACTCAAACCAAGGGGAATCACAGCGCTGGACAGACAAACAGTTAGATCCCCTGCCCCCGCCTATCAGGCACCCAATCGCCAGCCCACAGAGAAATACGCAGGTATAGAACAAGACGATCATTTCCATCCTCTAATTTGTTGCCCGATATTTACAGTTTTTAAAAAAAAAAAACTTACTCATGAAACCATTACTGGAAAGGTGCCTAGTAATTAGACACTACCCTTGGGTTTTCAAGAGAAGAAGCCATGCTAACAATGCACTACTTTAAACATAATGATGCAGTGACTTGTTCACTTATCCCATATCATACTGACGCTAAAAGCTTCGAATTTTTGTACACTGCCATATGCAAGTTACATTATAGTACTTACAGATAAGGATATAGACCAATGGCTTTAGTTCAATTAGAGGATGGAAATGATCGTCTTGTTCTATACCTGCGTATTTCTCTGTGGGCTGGCGATTGGGTGCCTGATAGGCGGGGGCAGGGGATCTAACTGTTTGTCTGTCCAGCGCTGTGATTCCCCTTGGTTTGAGTACAATTCTGCCAGCGCTAGCCTCACCTATCTGGTTTGTGAGTTTTTACCTACTTTACTTTGTAATCTAATCTGGCATTACCTTTGAAATATCATGACTGATTTATCATGAACTGGTACTCAGCCTTTCTTGACGCCTTCCAGAGTTACAAAAGTGATCATTAGGTATGACCCTGTTACAGAAATGTATCAGTTTATATCACGGTGAATACAACAAGAGATGCTGGGATACGTTTCTTGAAATAAGTGAACAAGTCACTGCATCATTCTGTTTAACCCATATCATTCGGAATACACCAGTGTGTGAAAAAAGTTTGACTAAAATAGTTCAAGGATAGTGTCAGAATAGCTTGGCGCCTCTAGGCGCAAGCTATTCTGGCACCACCATTGAACTAAAGCCATTGGTCTATATCCTTATCTGTAAGTACTATAATGTAACTTGCATATGGCAGTTTACAAAAATTCGAAGCTTTTAGCGTCAGTATGATATGGGATAAGTGAACAAGTCACTGCATCATTCTGTTTAAAGTAGTGCATTGTTAGCATGGCTTCTTTTGAAAACCCAAGGGTAGTGTCTAATTACTAGGCACCTTTCCAGTAATGGTTTCATGAGTAAGTTTTTAAAAAAACCTGTAAATATCGGGCAACAAATTAAATTTTTCTAGCAGAAAAAAGAACAACCAAACATTTTACAGGACTGGTAATAGCAGAAGTCTTAAAAGTACATGATGGTACTGTAACAATCATGAAGGTGGCATCAGTCATCGTAGACTCAATGTCTAATACTTAACCATCGCTTGCAAAAACACAGATGTAAATATATCAGCAATTTGACAAGAAATCCTCATGACTTGTGGACTCATAAAGTCCCAGAACTAAATTACTTCCACTCTATCGAATGGAAGTCATTTAGTTCTGGGAGTTTAAGAGCTAATGGTTGAGTTTTGCAGATGAATGGCGTTGCCACATAGGATCGGTCATGTGTTACTTCGTTTGCTAAATTCTACTGTGACGCAAAATACACACTTTGGTATGCATGCTTGTTTATCCCCCGTACTTGGTAGGTCAGACAGCGCACACTTTGGAACCACCCACAGTGGAAAATTAGTTAACCCTTTTAGCCCCAAGGTCCATTTTCTCAAATTTTGGAGGTGTTGCCTAACGACTATGTACCTGTTGCAGAAGATGGCTTGACCATGATAATTCAAGGGTAGTGCCACATTAGCTTGGCGCCTTCAGGCGCCAAGCTAATCTGGCACTACCCTGAATTATCATGGTCAAACCATCTTCTGCTGTAGGGGTCCGGTGCTAAAAGGGTTAATTAAGTAACCCTTAGGCTGTCTGTAGCGCTTTGTTCTCGAGGTGACCCTTGTAGGAATCACCTCGAGAACAAGTGCTACCGACAGTCGAAGGGTTAATTTGTGAAGACGAATCGACCATGGCAGCTTAAGAGTAATGCCAAGAGAGACGCCACGATAGTCAGACAGTAGTTAAAATCTGTTATGGACGATGAGTCTAGCGTAGTTTGTTGCCGAAAGTGAACAAGGTTTGCAAGGAATAAGTTCACCTCAGCATTACGCACATCTGGCACATTAGAACAACAAAGATTGAAGACGCGCAAGTTTTGGTTCGTCGGTTCGCTTTTTTTTTTTTCAGTGGAGAATAGCGACAGATGTGTGCCTAGGACCGTGGTGTCCGAAATCACAGATCAGCAGACAAATTGAAATCTTGTGCCAACAAATGTTTTTTTTTTTTTTTTTTTTTTTGTGCAGTAGAACTTGTCTTGAGCGATCACCCTAATGAGAGATTCACCACTCAGCAAATCCCTTCGCTTGCTGCCAGTCGATTGTGTTTTTGAAATCTTCGTCAATTCAACCTCAAAGATCTCCAGCTGTCAAAGGAACATGGATACGAAGTGGTTTCAGCAAGAGGCATAGATCCTCATGAGCCCCCGCAGCTGCGGCGCTCATGAAGATCTATACCTCTTGCAATTGAGTCATTATCCCCTTCCTTCGCAGATTTTGTTTTTGAAATCTTCGCCAGTTCAACGTCAAAGATCCCCAGCTGTCAAAGGAACATGGATGCAAAGTGGCCTCAGCAAGAGGCATAGATCCTCATGAGCCCCCGCAGATGCGGGGGCACACGAGGATCTGTACCTCTTGCAGTTGAGTGGTGTTCAGTTTTTCTCGGCAGCGAAGGGTTTACAGATCCTCATTTGGGTGGTTGTAGCAGCTGACACAGTTTGCCATGCAAGACTTCTCTTCTCACAAACCAGATAGTTGAGGCTAGCCCTGGCAGAATTGTACACAAACCAAGGGAAATCACTCAGCGCTGGACAGACAAACAGTTAGATCCCCTGCCCCCTTAGTTCCGGAGAAAGACATGGGTTATAATCGAGACCTGATGCATCCTTTTTAGGGATGTAGATGACCGTCTTGTTCTATACCTGCGTATTTCTCTGTGGGCTGGCGAATGGGTGCCCGATTGGCGGGGGCAGGGGATCTAACTGTTTGTCTGTCCAGCGCTGAGTGATTCCCCTTGGTTTGTGTACAAGACTTCTGTTGGATCGCATCTGTCTTTTTGGAGTGCTGTTTTGTTTTATTGTTTTTTTTTTTGGGTTTTTTTTTTGGCAGAAAAGGTGCTTGCTCAAAACACGTTCTATTGTACTGCACTAGAACAAGCGCAGGATCACACAGTGAAATTTGTTTATTTTGTATCTGCAACTGATGTAGCTCCGACGCTTAGTGAACGCGGATACTTGGTAAAAGTTGCTGGAAATGATGTTGAATGAAGACAGCACCTGCCTTGCTTTTTAGTGTGACGATTTTTACCCTTTGGCTGTCGGAAGCGGGTTTAGTTGCATGAGTCCTGCAGGAATCAGGAATCGTCGCGACTAAAACCGCTTCCGACAGCCAAAGGGTTAATTTCGCGTGAGAGTGCCACACGCATCGGGTCTTCAGCGGACACTAGTCACTTGGCAGTGATATAGATGGATTTTAGTCTTTGGGCTGTAGTCTTCAGTGGACACAAATCTTTGGGCAGTGGCCGTTTCTGGGCACCATAATCTTCATAGTGCGATAGGTGCATTTTTGGGTTTAGCGACGGGCAGTCCATCCCGTGGTAGTGGGCAGTGGAAATCGGCGCCCACCATTTGGAAACAAGGAAAATGGAAACAAACTTGACGATGACTTGTTTGAGAGTGATCTACCCTCTCGTCGTCAAAACCCTGTGAGTTTTTTAGGACGTTAAGGTTGACTGTTTACAGATGAATCACCATCGAACGCCTGCCTGGTAGGGGATGATCATTCGTAAACGCCTCACTGTCAATTGTCTGTGAAAACCCCTTTGTGCATGCAGTTACCGAGGCTGTAAATAGACTATTGAATACTAAGGGGTTAACTCATCCAGCCCTGACACGCTAAGATACGGTTATGATGGTCCATAATTATGTGTCCTATCTGCAATGTAGTCGACCGTGGGGCTCACTGTCTTGTATTAATCCCTTCCCTGCCACTGTACGTACATTTTGAAATCTGTGTTCACCGAACGACCAAAAGCCACAACTGTCCAAAGATCATGGACGCACAGTGGTCTAAGCAAGAGGCATAGATCCTCATGAGCCCCCGCAGTCGCGGGGGCTCATGAGGATCTATGTCTCTTGCAGATGGATCGTGTTCAGTTTTTCTCCGTAGTAAAGGGTTTAAGAGCGTGAGGAATGGCCGCTCCGTAAAGATACCCCCCTCAAATATCTGTGAAAGCGACCCCTCTGGTTTTCAGTTAGTCAAATCAGATATCGGAGTCGATGCTCATGTGGAAAGTCCTGGGCCTGTCCTTCAGGTTGGTTTTGGCGCGGGCCCCTCCAGAGGCCAGAAGACTGCTCACAGGGGCGTCCGCATCCGGCACGTGCACGGCGGGGGGCAGGTCGGAGATGCTGACGTGTAGGGGTCGGGGCGAAGGGTTGCCGGTGGCGTTGGTGGGGCCCGTGGGGGCAGCAGCGGCGGCGCCGGGCTCAGATTGTATGGACTGATGGGCGCTGTGAAGCTGCATCAACTGGCTGCGGCGGCTGTGGTGAGGCCGGGGCCGCTCCAGGGACTGCGTCCTGCCGCACGACCCCAGGGACCGCGGGCGCTCCGACTGGCTGCGGCCGTGCGTGTGGTGGCGCAGCGGCAGCACCCCGCCCCCAACTCCCCCCGCCCCCACCCCCACGAATGCGTGATTCTTGTTGCCGTTGCACAGCGGGTCGGGCACGGCGTGCACGCAGTGGTGATGGTGGTGATGGTGATTGCAGTTCTTGTTGCTGCAGTCCAGCGGGAGACTGTCCGTGGTGCACTGGTCCGAGAACACATCGTCATCATGGTCGTGACACTGCGTGGTGGTGTCGCTGAACTCGTTGTGGTCGTCGTGGAACCTGGAGGACATGGAGTCGTACTTGCTGGACTCCGACGCCGACGTCCTCTTGTGCCTGATGACGGACGGGCAGCGAGACAGGAGCACGATCAGCACGATGATGGAGAGGGCCAGCATGGCGCCGATGCTGCTGCCGATAGAGACGGGGATGTGCCAGGAGGTGGTGGCGGCGTCCACACAGTCACGGTCCGGCGAGGACGTGTCGTTACGGTACATCACCACGCACACCTAGCAAAAGACGGACGAGAAGCGTTAGTTTGCTATGATAGCAATGAGAATGATAGAAAAGAGAATGATACTACAAAGGCGAAAGAAAAAAAAAAAAAACAAACAAACAAACAAAAAAACCACACCAACATACCCAACAGCATATAGACTAATTTGGCAACACCAAGTCGCTTACAATGAATGCCTTTCTTTCATGAGTCCAAGCAAGTGTTAAAACCCCTTAATGCCTTTCTTTCATGAGTCCAAGCAAGTGTTAAAACCCCTTAATGCCTTTCTTTCATGAGTCCAAGCAAGTGTTAAAACCCCTTAATGCCTTTCTTTCATGAGTCCAAGCAAGTGTTAAAACCCCTTAATGCCTTTCTTTCATGAGTCCAAGCAAGTGTTAAAACCCCTTAATGCCTTTCTTTCATGAGTCCAAGCAAGTGTTAAAACCCCTTAATGCCTTTCTTTCATGAGTCCAAGCAAGTGTTAAAACCCCTTAATGCCTTTCTTTCATGAGTCCAAGCAAGTGTTAAAACCCCTTAATGCCTTTCTTTCATGAGTCCAAGCAAGTGTTAAAACCCCTTAATGCCTTTCTTTCATGAGTCCAAGCAAGTGTTAAAACCCCTTAATGCCTTTCTTTCATGAGTCCAAGCAAGTGTTAAAACCCCTTAATGCCTTTCTTTCATGAGTCCAAGCAAGTGTTAAAACCCCTTAATGCCTTTCTTTCATGAGTCCAAGCAAGTGTTAAAACCCCTTAATGCCTTTCTTTCATGAGTCCAAGCAAGTGTTAAAACCCCTTAATGCCTTTCTTTCATGAGTCCAAGCAAGTGTTAAAACCCCTTAATGCCTTTCTTTCATGAGTCCAAGCAAGTGTTAAAACCCCTTAATGCCTTTCTTTCATGAGTCCAAGCAAGTGTTAAAACCCCTTAATGCCTTTCTTTCATGAGTCCAAGCAAGTGTTAAAACCCCTTCGCTGCCAGCGGATGCGCACTGATCGACATTCGCGTCAAGAACTAAATGGGACCAGAAATAGGCTTAACTCATTTAGCCCCGACACACCACAGCAAGACATGGATCGATCATGATAGTTCAAGGGTGGTGCCAGAATAGCTTGGCGCCCACAGGCGCCAAGCTATTCTGGTACCACCCTTGAACTATCATGCTCGACCAGTCTCTAGAATTGTAATACAGTCGTTGAGAGGGCAACTTCAAAATTTGGGGATTTCCGTCTTGGTAGAATGTGTTAAAGAACGTAGGACCTACAAGAGACATAAATCCTCATGAGCCCCCTCATGAGGGTTTATGTCTCTTGCAAATGGATATCCTTCGACTTTCAGTTATGGGGTTAAATACAGACGCGTTAATTCATGGCTATGCCATAGTCATCACTATATGATTACATTGCACAATCGCCAGAATTATACAGGGTGTCCTATAGTGCCGTTAAAATTGCTAAACCAAGTTGACTATCCCAGTTGTTTCTACGAGTCCCCGTCCCGGCCCCGGTAGCTGGACTCGCAATCCAGGGGGAAAAAAGACGGGCTTGTTCCATAGCATGTCCGTTGAAAGGTCCTGGTAAATCAAAGTGGCACAGTTGCAGTGCGCCTGAATTGATCAGTGTTCAGGTCGTACTCCATAGGCAATAGATTTCCCTGTCCCCCATAACCCGCCCGTCAGGGCCGCCCATGATCACTTCGGTGCCGTGGACGTCAAACCCCGAACTAACCAACCATCAAAGAGTCTATTAACATAAAGGGTCCAATAAATTTGTAATAATTGTAGGTTAGTTCATTTCCCATTTGTTATGTAATGATCACATTGCATGATCACAGATGGTTTGTAATCAAGGAGAGGAGGTGCAACACAAAACTTCTTGTTACCCCATTGTTTTTATGGTCAAAGAACGTCATAATAAGACGCAATAATAATAACATAAACATGCAACACAAAGCAGCTTATTACATAATTTAATAAAAAGAAAACAAATCCAGAACATGTGATAATGCTTTGTTAACTTATTGCCCAGTAGCCAGTAATCACTGCACTGCACGATCACAAATCATGTTCAGTCCAGAAAAATGATGCAACCCAAAGCTTCTTATTACACCATTATGTCATAATTTGAGGTTAGCTCATTGCACGATTACTACAGTATTCAGCCAGGGATCCAGTAAGCAAAGGTCCGTGGACCGATGTCGGCCGTGCGCGGGCCCACTGCCCCCGGCGTCGGCCCTAGGATCTTTTGTTTAACTCCTTCTACCCCAGACACACCACAGCAAGATATGGATCGACCATGATAGTTCAAGGGTGATGCCAGAATAGCTTGGCGCCTATGGGCGCCAAGCTATTCTGGCATCACCCTTGAACTATCATGGTCGATCTGTGTCCTGCACTGCAAAGCGGTCTTCAGAGGACAACGGCAAAATTTGGGGATTTCGGTGTTGGGGTAGAATGAGTTAAATGTGGTAAAGGTGTAACGCAAAGCTGCTTATTACACCGCTGCATTAGGGCGTCTGGTAGCGTGTCAGGAAATAGCGTAAAGTGCGGCTGGCGGGACGTGACATTTGGCGATGGACATATTATGACGTGGCTGCGAAATCATCTGATGGAGCTCGTCCTCACGTAAGAGACATGGATTCTCCTTTGTACTTTATAGCCCCTGTCCACTGATGTGGACAATGTTACTGTACACTTTCAGCCTGAACTACATCAATTTATACGTGTATGGTTGTAAATGGCGGAGGTCTCATGCGGTTCATCTGTACGTTGTATCCCCGAGAAGTAAAAGGTCTTTGGGCCGACTCAGACCGTGTGTTGCCCCGTGCACGGCGGCAGTTATGTGCGCGGGCCAACGCTGGCTAACGTCGGCCCGAGGACCTTTTTGCTCATCGGATCGCGATAAGAGGATATCTTCCAGTGATTAAGAAGCGTGATGTGTGGTGGAGAGCACGAACATGCGAGCGGGGAGGGGGTAGGGAGGCGGGATGGGGATGGGGGCGTTGGGGATAAGATCTAAGAAGGAACAGGGCTGTGGAGTGGGAGTGAAGGGGGTGTTTGGAGACTCGAAAAACTCTATGCTATTCACCAGTTCACAATTCAGATAGCCAAATTTTAAGACACTGCTTTTTTGGATTTAACGCCGTGCAAGCAGCAAAGACGATTCGCTTATTCAAGGGGCCCCGCATCAATAGCTGCAAACGTAACGTATAGCGTTGCCGTCGGCAACGCTCTACGACACTTTCGCAGTTATTGTTACGGGCTCTTTGAATGAGTTAACACATTTGAGACGTGCTGCAGTCGGCATGTCTCGAGTGATTTTCACATTTGGTATCCAGTGAAGAGTCTTGAAAGACAGTTTGTCAGTACACTAAAAGGGAATACTAGGTGGCGCATTTAGGCCCCGTGCGCAACTGTTGCAACTGTTCTTAAAGCAGTCCTCTTCAGGGATCAGTTGCATGCGTGAGCTTAGTCCTGCGTCAGCCATTAAGCAAGGTGCTCCGCTATAGCACCTTGCTTAGTGGTTGACGCATGAACTTGCTCATGTAACTGACCCCCGGATGGAATTTGTTAAAATTCGCCATTAGAACGGACTTCTTGTCTTTTCTCAGCTAAGACTTTTCCGCCCGTCTTTTCACCCACGTGAGTAGACAAACGTAACAGAGGTGTGCAACTGTTCTGTGTGCACAACGCGGGAACTACGTACTAAGGAAAACAAGAGCAGAAAAGTCATTTTACGAGATTCAAATTTGATAATAATAATAATAATAATAATAATAATAATAATTATTAGGCCAATTTGTGCAGCTTTACTGTGACATACCAAGAACACTGATAAAGGAGATACTGTGCACTATTAACCCTTTCCTGCCTGAGAAAGCCGCTTTAGTTTGTGTACCCCCACCCGGGTCTGCCCTGGGGGACTTGGGTGGGGTTAGGTATTTTTTAGTTCCCAGGGTCACCCTGGTCAGCCCCACAGGGTGGGTTTTCCTCTCTATTCTGGGGCATGTGTTTCTGTCTACCCTTTGTCCATTCACCTGTATTTGCATTTTTAAAACTCTCCCTACTGTCTGCGCTGCCTGTAGCTCTTTATATTGGATGTGTGTTGCTAAATGGTCTTAGCTTTATTTAGGCCCCATGTGTTAGGTTTATTTAATGTATTTGACCGGCTGGCGACATACATTCAATGTTCTGTTTATTTTTTTTCACAAGCAGTGCAGGCACGTCCTGAGAAAGCCTTGTTGCTGTCGGGACGTTAAGCAATGTACAATCAATCAATCATTTAGTTTGTGTAACCCTGCCGATCGAATCGTCGAGAGAAAGAGTGAGAGAGAGAGCGTGATTGATTGTATTCAGATCGTACAGAGGATATTGAAAGTGGAAGGTGGGGGACAGGGGGTGTGGGCGGCGCAAAAGGTCAATTGTCAAGGGCGGGGAAGGTGATGATGGGGGCACGGGGCCGGATTAACTCACATACTTGTCTTTCCGTCTAGAGAGTTCTCGAGGATTTTGTCTGCACCAGATCGAAACTTGGCGGCCGTCGTTTTTCGATTTAACGTGTTTCTACTCATTCATTCTTGTGAACGCTGAAAACACGAGAACTGGAACGTAGAATTGGTCGACCGTGATTTTTGTCATGGGTATTGCCTGATTAACTTTGCAGCCAAGCTAATCAGTCACTACCCTTGAACTATTACGGTTGAATTATCTCCAGCAGCTAATGCACGGATTGTAAGTTGTCCTTCTAAATCGAGATTAGTCTGTCTTGGAAGGTTGGGGCGCGTGGAGAAGAAGGGGTGGGAGGGGGTGGGGGGGGGGGGGGGAGAGAGAGAGAGAGAGAGAGAGAGAGAGAGAGAGAGAGAGAGAGAGAGAGAGAGAGAGATTGATTTCAGAAGTGCAAATTGTTGGCCCATCCAGCCCTGACGCCCTACAGCAGGAGATGGGTCGACCATGATAATTCAAGGTAGTGCCAGATTAGCTTGGCGCCTGTCGACGCCAAGCTAATCTGGCACTGCCCTTGAATTATCATGGTCGATCCATCTCCTGCAACTGGTGCATAGTCGTTAGATGACGCCTCTAAAATTTGGGAAATAGGGCCGTCGGGCTGAATGAGTCACAACAGAGTACGATTAACACTCCTAGCAAACACATACAGCAAAAACGTATGCATAAATCAAGAGCTTCTTTAGTTTTTTCTTGGGCTTGACAATACGAAATGCAATTTAGGCTTTCCTTGTTGCTGTCGGGACGTTAAGCAATGTACAATCAATCAATTTAGGCTTTCAATGTTAACTCCTAATCTCCCAGAAAAAAATGACTTCCATTCTATAGAATGGAAGTCATTTAGTTCTGTCAGTTTAACAGTTAAGTGGAACGGGTCAACAAAAAATTAAAATTAAAGCCAGACATAATTTCCCTCCTTTCCCCCCACTTTCTCCCTTTCCCTTGACAGCCCATATTCAGCAGCGGCGCTCAACAGGTGTATGTTGTCGAGTGAACGTCATGCAGTCGATACAGCAGATCTTTGAATGCATGTCCTACATATAACGTGTACAATCTGCTTCTCTTGTAATAAAGGCCGAATGTAACAATGCTTTGTTAGAGGTCTCGAGGAAAATTTTGTATGTAGTAATTTACTTCGCGCTTAACGCATTCAGCCCGACGGCCGTATTTCCCAAATTTTGGAGGCGTCATCTAATGACTATGCACCAGTTGCAGGAGATTAATCGACCATGATAATTCAAGGGCAGTGCCAGATTAGTTTGGCGCCGACAGACGCCAAGCTGGATCTGGCACTACCCTTGAATTATCATGGTCGACCCATCTCCTGCTGTAGTGCATCAGGGCTGAATGGGTTAACACGCTTTGCTTATAACAACAAACAAATTTTGGTTCCCTGGTAGTTTTGGCGGTTTCTTCTAAAGTGTACTGTTTATACAGGTGAGAGCTTCTTTGTGTTATGATCTGAGTCGTCTTATCTTGGTTTGACATGAGGGTCAGCGCGTATCCGTACCTTGTAGTAAGTGTCCGCGACGAGGTTGCTGATGCTGTAGGTGCTGGCTGAGGGAGGCAGGAGATGGCTGTACTGCACGTAAGAGCTGGCCACCTTCTGGTAGTGCACCTGCACAGCCAAAGTGTACAGGACTAGTGGAAAATTGTCTCACACACAAATTTCAAGCCATAGATACACTACAACAGGAGATTGATTGACCGTGATAGTTCAAGGGTGGTGCCAAAATAGCTTTGGCGCCAAACTATTCTGGCACCACCCTTGAAATAGCATGTCTGTGTTGTTTGACTCTAATGTCGTCTTTACGAAACATTTAGGCGCCAAGCTATTTTGGCACCGCCCTTGAACTAGCATGGTTGTGTTGTCATTTGGACTGTAATGTCGTATTCAGGGAACATTTAGGCGCCAAGTTATTTTGGCACTACCCTTGAACTGGCATCGTTGTGTTGTCTACTGGACTGTAATGTCGTCTTCAGAAGGCAATTCCTAGATTTTGAAATGTCGACGCTAGGGCTCAGTTTGTCAAAGCAGAGTAGCCCGTTACCTCCGGGTAACATCCTAATTATCTGCGCTGGTCTGTTATTTTGCACGTTGCAACTCGAGGGAATAGCACATGTTTTTGACTGCACAGAATTCACTTTAAGATTGGAGGAACATTAATTACTCAGGGTCTGTGTCAAAAAAAGAAAAGAAAGAAAAACAACAACCTGGAAGTGTGTTCGCACTGTAACAAAGTAGATCATCTCGTTCAGGAATAACGTTTGAAACTTATTTAAAAGAAAGCACATTAAACATTATACAGAATATATTTATTCTAACACCATTCCCAGAATCTTATTCTTTTTTTTAAATGCAGATTTCTTGTTCTTATCGAAAAAGGCAACCGAGTCACTCTGAAGGCTACAAAGCCCATTGAAAATTTATAGACCTGATGGAAATAAACACTACACTAATTAAACTGCCACCTTCAGTGTCAGGTACGGCTTCACGTTTGCCCACGTAAACCCTTTTGGAGAGTGACCTGTTTTTCATCCGCGTTGGGAAAGGGAAATTAAGGTGGTGTAGGAGAAGGTGGGGGGGGGGGGGGGGGGTGGTGGGGTGGGAGTTGGTAGCAAATTTGCACAGTAAGATATGTTGGCTTCCTTCGCATTGTAATCCAAGAGATGTACTGTTAATGATATCACGAGTCACGATCCAGAGTGATAGTCTAACCCTTCTCATCCTGATACACTATTGCTTGAAATATATTTGACTATAATAGTTCAAGGGTGGTGCGAGGACCACCCTTGAACTAAAATACCCCACCCGGGTCTGCCCTGGGGGACTTGGGTGGGGTTAGGTATTTTTTAGTTCCCAGGGTCACCCTGGTCAGCCCCACAGGGTGGGTTTTTCTCTCTATTCTGGGGCATGTGTTTCTGTCTACCCTTTGTCCATTCACCTGTATTTGCCTTTTTAAAACTCTCCCTACTGTCTGCACTGCCTGTAGCTCTTGATATTGGATGTGTGATGCTAAATGGTCTTGGCTTTATTTAGCCCTTGTGTTAGGTTTATTTAACGTATTTGACCGGCTGGCGACATACATTCAATGTTCTGTTTATTGTATTTTTTTTTCACAAGCAGTGCAGGCACGTCCTGAGAAAGCCTTGTTGCTGTCGGGACGTTAAGCAATGTACAATCAATCAATCAATCAATTGAACTAAAATGGTTGATCTATCTTGTAATCTGTAATGTAGCCTTCATAAGACAATAAGCAAATACATGTAAATAACAAAAATCAGCATCAAGATGTAATGGACCAGAGGTCGATCCGCTTTATACCCGATTTTGTGATGTAACTGCGCATAATACCGAGGCCGGCACGTAACCAATACGCAAAAGCCATGGCCACAGTCGATTGTGCGGTTGTGCGCGGGAACACTCCGGCCCGAGAGCCTTTTGCGTACTGGGAATGGCCTTTTAGTGTTCTTCTAAGTAACAAAATGTAAACCCTTCTGCTGCTACTAACGATTCATCTCGTCGGAAAGGTATCGTCAGCACCAGCTAAGGGGTCAAAGAACATACACACTGAAAACTGTAGAAGGTAGAGACCCTCTTACCTGGAAGCCTCGGATGACCTCTAAGCCAGGCCAGTGGGAGTCGGAGGGAGAGCCCACCGCTGGGGGCAAGACGGTGCTCACGGCCCACTCGATGTCTATAGAGGACGCCGTAGAGGACGTGACCTCCGTGCTGAAGGCCGGCGCGGGATCAATGTCAAGGTTAATGTTAAGGTCGAGCTCTTCGGAAGACATGGCTGCTGGCAGAGGTCGCGGTATGTACATTCCAGCCCTGCCCAGGGCGTGTGGGTGGAAATTGGAATGAGGATTGGTTGGTGCTTGTTTTCACGTTGCTTGTAAACTGTAATGCTTCTGGTCTTTCACGTTGAAACCCGATGGTTCATCTTGGAGTACTGACGTCTATGGTCGTTCATTGACATACATTTGTCGTTCAGCTTGGCAGCAGTAAAACTTGTACAGTTTGGCTGTCGGGCCGGAACTATTGGCACAGATGTTGACACGCTCAGTCAGTCAATGGTTCAGTGTTGATCCAAAATCTCCTGGCGTCCCTGAGACTCGTGCACGTGGTCTTCGCGTTTTTACATGTAGATCTGTGTATTTTCCACAACAATTCAGTTACGTCTAGGTATCTGCAAAACACAAAGGAAACTTTGTTAGTCAACTTGCTGTAGGTCTCACATTTCAGCGCGTTTTAATTTTGTTCAATGCAGTGCAAGACCAGATGGTTGTTCGAGTGAAAATGCAAGGATTGAAAGGTAATAATAGATGATTTTTGAATGAGAGGCTCCGCTATCTTGTGTACCATTGTTTTGCTTAACCCATTCAGCCCTGACGCACTACAGCAGGAGATGGGTCGACCATGATAATTCAAGGGCAGTGCCAGATTAGCTTGGCGCCTGTCGGCGCCAAGCTAATCTGGCACTACCCTTGAATTATCATGGTCGATCCATCTCCTGCAACTGGTGCATAGTCATTAGATGACGCTAACAAAATTTGGGAAATACCTCTGTCGGGCTGAATGAGTTAATTATAACCCTTTGGCTGTCGGTAGCACTTCTTGTCGATTCCAGCAGGAATCGCCACGACTAAAGGCGCTACCGACAGGCAAAAGGGTAAACGTACATATGCGCTGGTCTGTAATTTTGTACTGCGCGGCTCCAAGGCCCAAAGTCACAGACCGACACACGTAAATTTGTGATTGATTTCGCTTGGGACATTGGCAGAGAAAATGAGCGTTTACGCAGTTCTGCATCACTGATCCGTATCCGATGCGCTCCCACCCGCATCAGTCGCTTTTTATTACAAAAGTTCATTTGCATCGTGTAACGCATTTGTATCAGATGAGTGCGAATATCTGATTTTGAACCTTACGGCTTCGAGTCTTAACTCATTCGCGGCCAGCCGCATCCGGATGCGCGGCATAAGCCGCGCTTCCGGATGCGGCTGGCCGCGAATGAGTTACGGTCTAAAATCACAGAACAACACATGGTGGTATCTAGCGACGCAATTCAAAATTCCATTATGGATGCATTGCCAGTGGTGCGTTTTTACTGCGTCTGTGTTTGTACTGCATTTGCATGCGTATTGAAGCGGCTCGCTCTTTTACCGTCCACATCAGTTTCAGAAGACGGATCATGAATGATAATAGCTGCAAGCCAGTGCCTGACTGGTACGGCGCCGGTCCAGGCG
This sequence comes from Semisulcospira habei, assembly GCA_036245525.1. Taxonomy (NCBI): domain Eukaryota; kingdom Metazoa; phylum Mollusca; class Gastropoda; family Semisulcospiridae; genus Semisulcospira; species Semisulcospira habei. The sequence goes on from BTPG01000002.1 coordinate 310,492,866, forward strand.
CCAAGCTTATTTTGAGCTGCCCTTGACCTATTTCTGTCGATCCATCTTGAACGAATTGTAACCAGCTTTAGTTGGCGATTCTACCTAATGAGCAGTTTGCCTCTGAAAGGAAAATGCTTGAGAGCAGATGACTCTAAACCTGTTTGGTGAAGCATGGCACATTAGTCTGATCCGTGCCAGTACCTGGGTATCTATGGCACTTTGGCAGTTTCAGTTTCAGGCCGCAGTGACCACCTTATCTTGTGGAGAGGGTCACTGAGCATGAGGCACTGATTCTCATGTGTCCCCGCTGCTTGCGGGGACACATGAGGATCTGTGTCTCATGCACATGGAGTTGATTCGCTCATCCACTGTGAAAGGCAACGTGACAGCGGTATCAATTAAGGACGACATTTGCGCATTAGTCTAGTGTCGTTTGTCGAACACATTGTTTGTATAATTCATCAGCCTCATTTGAACCTCGACAGACTACGCAGACGATTCCCGTTATTACATGTAATTATTATCTCATTGTTTTAACCCCTTTCAGCATGCAGCCCACTTGTACTGTAAACAGTACCGTTGCTGCAGGTACTCGGGGATTAAACGCTACTGCAGAGGGCTTGCCTTTACGTTATTACTGCTACCCAGAACATCTCCCGTCGCAGAAAAGCGCCAGGGGTTCATAGTTTCGAGATAAGATAACGTTCATTGATTTGACGTAACAGAGAAATTTGTGCTGGGGTTACATTTTCTTCTTCTTCTCCTCTTTTACAGTTCTTTTTTATCCTTCTTTTCAAACTAGTCCCGAAGCGCTTCGAGCTAGCAGCTTTTTATGACTTGGACACAAGCTCTGTATAAATGGACATGATACATGGATGATGATACATGGATGATGATGATGATCACCATCATGATCATGATCATCATCGTCGCTCAAGATTGCTTGAATAATCCCTTCCCTGCCACTGGTCACAGATTGTGTTACCGAATACTTTGTTGATTCAGCGTCATAGAACGCCGTTCGTCCAAGGAACATGAATACAAAGAGTGTTTCGCAAGAGACATAGATCCAAGTGAGCTCTCGCTACTGCGGGGGCTCATGTTGATCTATGCCTTTTGTATTTGGGTGTTGCTCGCTGTGTTCCGACACCGCCATGAGATGGCCTTAGTCGCCTGCTCGGCGTTAAACCCAAATAACTTTGTTCCAACAGTACCGGGACTAAACATAATACTGTATTTGAAAGCGTCTTAAATAAGCTTCAAACATGCCCTTTCTTCAGTGTAAACTCCCCCACCCGGGTCTGCCCTGGGGGACTTGGGTGGGGTTAGGTATTTTTTAGTTCCCAGGGTCACCCTGGTCAGCCCCACAGGGTGGGTTTTTCTCTATTCTGGGGCATGTGTTTCTGTCTACCCTTTGTCCATTCACCTGTATTTGCCTTTTTAAAACTCTCCCTACTGTCTGCACTGCCTGTAGCTCTTGATATTGGATGTGTGTTGCTAAATGGTCTTAGCTTTATTTAGGCCCCATGTGTTAGGTTTATTTAATGTATTTGACCGGCTGGCGACATACATTCAATGTTCTGTTTAGTTTTTTTTTTCACAAGCAGTGCAGGCACGTCCTGAGAAAGCCTTGTTGCTGTCGGGACGTTAAGCAATGTACAATCAATCAATCAGTGTAAACTTGGTAACATCTTTAAATAGCGTTAATGTGAATGCTAGGCATATGTGTGCTGGTAGGGTCCAGTCGTAGGGTTCAAAATCACAGACGGGCACACATTTAGTCGGTAAAAAGCTTGCCTTAAATTAACTGTTTAAGACTTCCCTAAGCCATCGTCATAAATCTCCAGTGACGCACTTTCACTTGGAAAATATTTTGTTCTGTGTCTTAGAGCAGTTTTTAAGTCCCTTCTATTTATAGAAGGGACTTTATAGGACCGGTCGCGGTAGGGCGAATTTATAGCATGTCCATGATGTCAAAAGCGGACAAACTAAACCTCTAACAATTGAAGTAACAAGATAAAAATTACATCATGTCTAGTTACGCTAACTTCAGTACTGAACGTACATTTGGCGCGAAGAGCCGTATGTGCGTATGTATGTGTGTGCGTATGTATGTAAACAAGAGAATCTCCGATATTTCTGTACACACAAGCCTGAAACTTGGCGAAATACTTTCTTAAGTGGGTGGCTAAGAGAGCCTCCGAGCATATTATAATTGAATGTCTCATTGAAGACATAAACAACCGTCTATAGGAAGTCGGTTGACCCAGATTAGAGTCCGTCATATTTACTTGAACTTTTGCATATAGTTAGTTTGGAGAAGACATTGGATGAGTTCGTTAGCCAGCTTTGTATCTTTTCAACTTCTTCAGTAAAAATTAATTCTTTTCAGAAAAAGAATTAACACATAAAAAAACTTGACTTCTTGACTTCTAGAAAAAGTCAGACAGTGGCGGTGACGTAAAAGAGGCAACTCCGTCACCACGCAGACACTGACATAATACTCTAAATATGACGTCATTCTCTCTCGCGCGCGGTTCTCTCTCTCTCTCTCTCTCTCTCTCTCTCTCTCTCTCTCTCTCACTCTCACACACACACACACACACACACACACACACACACACACACACACACACACACACACACACACAAACAAACATGCGCGCATCTCCAGGAGGAATAGATCCTCATGCGGCCTTCAGACGCATGAGGATCTATGCCTCTTAGAGATGGTTTGGAGCGCGCGCGCCCGCCCGCACTAACACGCACACACACATCGACGCGCTTTCAGATGACATTTCTTCTACGATTGAAAAGAAGATAAGTAGCGACTGATCTCACTGTTTGTTTGCCAATTTTGACAAAGGGTATTTACGCGAAATGTTAATAAATTGCGTTGTAACTGTCTTTTCTAAGCGTGTTTCTTTCTCCGTTGGGTCCTTCTTTGCATTTTACACGCTTGGCAGTCGCCTTTTTGGTCTGGATTGCATTTTGCTTTCAGAAGAGCATGCAGGTGACCCGTGTACTTAGTATACCATGTCAGTGATTAGGTTGAGTTCTGCAGTCAATAAGTCATATGACCGGAGGAACATAAAATCAATAGGTCATTTTGAAAATCCATAAGTCAAAAAAAAAAAATAAAATTCAGTTTTCGTCATTTTCGATGTCAAACTTGTCAACACATCTTGGTAACTTGGCTCGCAGACTCTCTCGCAAATTACGTTTTCGCGGTGCTTGCCTGCCATTTGGTTACAGTCATGGCTGTTTTCAGTTACACTCAATTTGAGAAACATGAGCATGAATGGAACCAGTCAGAGGCGTAGATTTTCATGAACCCGCGGGCAGAGGCGACTCATGAGGATCTGTGCCTCTTGCAGATGTGGATTATAATCGTTACTTAGTCCGCATCTACTTCCTCAGTTTGAGTAACACTATCAGATAAAATCTCGAGCAATATGCATAGATTCTCATAACGACCCTTAGATGGTGAGGACTTTTGAACGTCTATGCCTCTTGCAGACTTTAGAAACTCAATCTTGCACTGGTTACATTCATCACCAGCCAACTATAGGTGTTATGCTTGGTGTATAAAATACCAAACGCAAGTATATTTGGCAATTTCGGATTTTTATTTAGTTTTTGCTATTTTGCAATCTAATGTAATCAGGTTTGCGTTTCAACGACTTCTATTACATATAATATGCTTTTTTCAGTAAACATGTGTGCAAGCACTGAATTACTGTGCTACAGTGAAGAGCACAATGGTTCTCAGCAACAAGAGCCAGTTTTCTGGCAGTACTGATTCAAGCTTTAGTATCCAGGACACCAACCACAACACATTTTTGTCAAATTGTCATAGACAGACACCCCCACCCTCCGCCCTCTCCTAGAAAACAAAGCAAGAACAGATTGTGGTTGTCATAGTCCATAAGCTAGCAGAGTTTACCGTGCACCCCCTCCCCCCCCCCCCCCAACCCCAGTACTCAATAAGATGGGTTTCAAAGTGTACCTTAGTATGTCCTGAGATGTTTAAGCCATGTTCCCTGAAAATCCTTAGGAACACACCAGAGATATAGCCGATGGTGCAAGGGTACCCCATTCATGCTCTTCGTGGATGCTAAAATGAGGTTGAGAAACATTTTCCTGCTGCCGACCTCTTGACCGCTCACTCATTGGCAGCCAGAACAATATAAGATTTAAAGATGGCCATTAAGTAATTGAACGTTGCAAAAAAGAAGGCAAAAAATGGAGGTGGAAGTGATCTCGTGGTGGACATGTGGAAACTAAGTATTTTGATAACATTGTTTAGGCTGTTAGGAACCATGAAACTTATTATGCATATTCATATTTACACATTTCTAGATAAAATTAATGGAAAAGAAAAGGGGATACCTTACTAGACCCGCCTTATGCTAGGTAAATATCACCTAAAAGACCAGCCACTTAAAAATAGTTACAATTAAATTGAAGGGTCACATTGAAATTAATGAAATGATCACACATTGTTATGCTCATTATGCATAATTTGTTATGAAAACTGGCACCAAAAATATTTAAACAGAGGAGTATGACATAAGCAATTGTTATGGTCATTTTGCGTTCTTTTGTGTACTGGTAAAATGGGGGTAGGGCAGCAGATTTAGCCACTGTGGCCCCTAAATGCATCACAGCATCATAAAATCAGGTTGGGAGTAACTGTGGTACTCTATCCTAACCAATAAAACCTAAGAAAGACCTATCAGGTGTATAAAGAATTTTTGAGGGCATCAGAAACAACGTATGTTCCCCAATTCAGCAATTTTAAATGGGAAAAGGCTATCATTCACCATGAATTTACTGTAAAGGATGCCGACTTTCCTTATTTTCTTGCACTTTACGCTCACATTAATGAAACTTAATAGGTAAGGAGAGGTCAAAATGAAATGGAATAAATTTAGTAATTTTTTCTAATTAATTTTGTTTATTTTTACAACTTTGGGGTAGGAATACAAAATCAACCACTGTGGCACTCACAGTGATAATAGAATCACCTAGTTAAGTTTATAATAATTGTGACATCCTGTTTTAATGATGTAAGCCTGAAAATAGACTGCCAGTGCTAAAAAAAAAATGTCTGAAGGCATCTGATACATTATTTTTGTCTTTTTTTGCGGAAATGGCCGTTTACTGGGTGCACACATACCTTCACTGTGAGCCAGAGATTCAATATTTTTTTCATTCTGTTTTTTTTTTTTTTTGCAGAGGACGCAGAAAGTGTGCCTTAACATAATAGTGTCTGATTTGGGCTTTCCAATGAACTGATTTATTTAGAGGAAAATGTTTCTCAACCTCATTTTAGCAACCGCAAAGAGCGTGAATGGGGGTACCCTTGCGCCATCGGCTATATCTCTGGTGTGTTCCTATAGATTTTCCGGGGGAACATGGCTTAAACATCTCAGGATGACATACTAAGGTACACTTTGAAACCCATCTTATTGAGTACTGGGGGGGGGGGGGGGAGAGGGGGGTGCACGGTAGATCCTACTAGCTTATGGACTATCAGTGTACAACTAATTACATGATGTGGACTTCAACTACAAGACGCGAACAAAGCAAGATTGAGTACTGATTGTGTAACCATGAAATAAGAACGAAGGTTATATGTGTGAGCACGAGAGACCACGGTACATCAATTGCAACATCTTACATTACAACATTTGGACATCATGTAAAAATATGCATATCTGTGCAAAAATTACGAACCGGCAGCACTGACAACAGTTAAGCCATTTCCTTTGCTTCTAGACGTCTATTATGAATACGTGAACTGCTGAACTGCGTGAAAAACAAAACCTGGCTACAGACATCTAGACCCAGTCCGCTGCCGCACCCTCATACCGACTCCGAGGATCAAAATCAGCGTCAATGAGACCAACAAAGGAGACTTTAGACTAGAGTTAATGCAGCCGTTGGGACTGATGAAGATGTTTGCCTCTTACAGGCGGAAGGCGTTTTGCATCATATTGGACCGTGTACCTAGTCAGGGCCAATGCTTGCAGTATTGTTTACATTTGCTCCAGACAGGGGGCAAGTGTCACCCATCACTGTTGGCAGCTGGCCTCCCGCATCCTAATCTAGGATGCACTCTGTTCATTGAGGACTGCGGGTCTCAGTGATTGTTTAAAAAATGAATAAGTCATATGACCGGCTCACTGACAGAGCAATGCGTCATTTCAAATTTGTATGCGTCAATGACCGATGACCGATGAGCATCCTATTCACTGCCATGTAGCTAGGTAAAGTCAACCTGCTTTCACACAAATTATAGCAAGACTGAAATTGTACCGTGATCAACATCAGAATCAGGTCAAAGACAAAAGGTAGAGACCATTGACAGCGAGGACAGCTCTGATATAGAATGTGGGTTATGGTTCATCCCATCTTGTTATCCTTCAGTGCGGTTTTTATAGATTCCGATTTTAATAATACATTCGGCAAAATTTTACACTACATATGACGTCATACTTCTAAGTTAGATTTTTTTTGTTTGAAGGCAGAAGACTTTGAACTGACTTTAAAATTAGAGTTCGTTAGAAGTACATGAAAATGTCTCTCAAATATTCAGACTTATACTGCTTACACTGTGGTTCATTTCCACATAATGGTAAGGTACACAAGTGAGGTGTCGTTTGCAACGAACGACTACCGACAGGGCTCAGGATCTATGCCTCTTGAAGATGTTTGGAGTGTTGTCTATGCTTATGTTACGCCCTGGTTATCCGCCATTGATTTCACTCTCGTTCATTGTTGGGAGCCGTTCGTTGCAGACGAAACCTCACTGTTATCTGTGTTAGCAGTGACGGAGCCTGTGGCCACCCTGGTCATCTCCATCGATCCGCCACGCTTGATGTGTAGTGGTAACATTAGGCCGATACTCCTGTTAACCGGTGCCAGAATACCTTTGGCTTACAGACGGATGTGTTCGGGTGACTACGGGCGATGGCAAGACCCCGACCCCCCCCCCCCCCGACCCCCTCCCCTCACCTCCACCCCCCCTCCATTTCCTATGATTTACGCTGTGTACCTGGTGATTAACGATGTATATCTAGCACCGCGGAATTGCATCGCTTGGATAAATGTTTGCCACAGAGTTACGCGCGTACAGCACTGCACCCAACCCATTCCATCTGCAAGACGCATAGATTCTAATGAGAACCTTAGACGAATTTATTTCTCTTGCTGGCAGTGAGTAGCGACCCACCACATTTACATCCCCAGATTGAGTATTCATCTCCGGTTATCAAGTGAGTAGATTAACCCGTTCAGTGCCACAATCTTCGGCGGAACCCAAAAAGCTGTAGCTGTCCCAGGAACATGGATTCAAAATGGTGTCCACAAGAGGTATAGATCCTCATGAGCCCCCGCAACTGCGGGGGCTCATGAGGATCTATACCTCTTGCATTGGGGTGGTGTTCAGTGTTTCTTGGCACTGAACGGGTTAATGTGCAGATTTGATGTGCCAGTGCTGAGAGAGAATCACGCCGAGCCTGACCATGCCTGTGTCGGTCATGCTGTTAGCGTCTGTCTTCTAGATTGTTTGACAATTACTGTCTATTCTTCTTGTAATTTTGACAAAACCTATCGCGGCCAGGATAACCCAGTGACGTGACGTATTTTTACAAGAACGCATGGCCAGAGGTGAGGCTAATCAAGCACTACCCCTTACCGACACTGTTCTTCTCAGGGGTGTGAACCGTTTACAGATATAAAGCATACAACTCCTTTTCCTCACTTTTCTCGGCCTTTTGCCATGCATGACACGATAAAAACCCGAAAGTACCTTGCAGATGGCACTGAAACTATAGATTTGCTCTGATGCTTCCTTCTTTTTCATTCATGTACTCTGTGCCAATAACAACATATATTGCTGGTCAGGCAGTTTCACCAAAGACTCTAGAACCGCTTCGCTATGGCGAAGCGGTTCTAGAATCTTTGGTGAAAGTGCAATAGAACGGATTTTGAGCAACCGTTGTTTGTTTGTTTGTTTTTATTAATTTTTTTTTAGATAAATAAAAGACAGTTGCACTCACAAGAGAAGTCTTGAAGGGCAGAACGTGTCACATGTCATTAAAGTCCATTATGATATCTAATGACAAAACAGGTCTGGGTGTATGATGACGTGCTGTGTGGCGGAAGTCGCACGCGGGTTGCATTTTTATCACAAGCTTTGTCTTCCTTAGCACGAGGAGCGGAGATGCATTTCGGTATAGTTTACGATTTTCTTACAGCAAAAAGCATAATAAGATTCTCCGTAGTTAGCAGAAACCTCTCTTGTAGAGGCAAGGAAAAACAACTGAATGACGCAGAGAAAATGAATACAAAACTTCAAAAGTGAAACACAGATGGCTACAAAAAATTAATGACCCCTCGCTTTCTGTTAACGAACTATTCTTTTTTTCTTTTTAGATTTTATTTTTTATTCTCGCTACGTCAGTAGTGTACGTCACTGAAGTCAGCGACCTGCACACACAATATAACAAGTGTTATATCCTGCAGCAGTTCTTATCCCATCCATTCTTTGACGTTGCAGCATTCCACGTTTGACCACAACTGCAAAGGTACTCTGGAGCCAGTGCTGAGTTGCACGAGTGTGCTTAATCCTGCGCAAGGCACTAAGCAAGTTGGTCCGCTGTAGCGGAGCACCTTGCTTGGTGCCTTGCACACGATTTAACTCATTCTACCCCAGACACACCACAGCAGGATAAGGATCAACCATGATAGTTCAAGGGTGATGCCAGAATGGCTTGGCGCCTACGGGCGCCAAGCTATTCTGGCATCACCCTTGAACTATCATGGTCGATCTGTGTCCTGCGCTGCAATGCAGTCTTGAGAGGACAGTGGCAAAATTTAAGGATTTTGGTGTTGGGATAGAATGAGTTAAGCTAACTCGTGCAGCTAACATAACATAACTGGTGCTGATCTACTTTCGCGTAACCGGTACATATCCGGTTACGCGAAAGTAGATCAGTCAGCAAATGGCTGTGAACTGTACTCCAAAGTACACACGGGCGTAATTGATGTTTCCCCGGCCGATCAATTGAACCAGCACAGATACACCGCAATTAATTAGGCGGAAACTCGCCGTGTGCATGGAAGTTTGCTTGTTTTTCATCTATACCGCTGTGATATAAAGCGTTTCACCAAACACGGGATGAAGTATTATAAATCATGTAAGGTTTACCCCCTTGCGCTAGCAGCCACCCATACAGTCATGCAGTGTTTGCACGAAGGTTTTTTTTTTTCATGGTTCATGGGAACGCTGTTGGAAAAGTCCCATGATTATAACGTTTCTAATATAGGAATGTAGTACTGTTATAATAATAATAATAATAATAATAATAATAATAATTGTTATAATTACTAATATATAATTTATTATTATTTGATGATGATGATAATAATAATAATAATAATAATAATAAACGCCTCACAATACACAAGAAAAAGCTAGGGTAGAAAGCGCTTAATAAAGTGTGATACGAGTCGTTACAGTGAAGTAAATATATTGGTTGTGCCATGACAGCGCGGACGGAGTTAGTTAGTTATTTGGGTTTAACGCCGAGCAGGCGACAAAGGCCATCTCACGGCGGGATGGGTAAAAGTCTGGCCAGCCAGACTAAAAGAAAGGTCTTAAGACAAGATGTAATCTTAAAAATATGTCATGCTTAAAATGTCGCACGGGTCTTTAAAGGGGCACTCCTGACCTTTTTAATGCTTCAGTTCGCAAAAAGCTTTAACTGGGATTCAGTATACACACCCACTTAGACAGTGACCACCCTATTGTCCCACCAAATGCTTTCTTTCGTCCGTTCAAAGCGAAAAGAGGCCACCGGAATCTTGTGACTGAACGCATTAAAAGATTGCTTCTGATAGGCGATGGTAGCTGACGTCATAACTTTTCTATACGACCTTAGGTCATCTGCATAATTATAATCAATCAGAGACAAGATGGCGGATGAACCAGCGAAGAAAAAAAGAAACGATCAGTCGACTCGCGCCGGCCGACAATGACAGACTCGGAATTGAAGAGAAGAAAGAGGAAGAGAGACAAGATACCCCTAAGTAGATTTGGCATCCGACAAGGGAATATAGAGCTTGGCTTGACCGCCCATCCGGAATTTGTCGCTTTCCTGCTATGTGAATCCGTAAGTAATCCGTACGGTCTTTGTCGATCTTCCTATAGTTCCGCGAGTGCTAGTTATTTTCAGAATTCATGATCTTTAGTAGAATTTCTCTCTTACTGATTTCGCAAGATTTTAAACCTGTTTTATCATAAAGTTACGAGCTAGTTATCAGATTTTATGCTGCAAGGATCTGAAAACTACGGTGTGTGTCAAAATTGCGGTAGTCGCTGGTCGTGACACGTTTTTGTCTGTGCCGCGGGCTCTCATTCACTCGATTCACAGAGGTAGTGTTTCTGCTGCGATGGTGCATTTGTCGTTTTCAGAGATGCTTTCAGTTACGTAGACTTCGATGTGTGAGATGTGAAATTGCAGTGCACAAAGTGAGTATAAATACCACTGTTCTGTTTCGTGTTTCCGAGGGATAAAAGATCAAAGGTCAAACTAGGCACCGTGGACGCTGCCGGCTCAGTCGCGTGGCGCGGAGACTGAGTCGAACAAGCCACGCCCCCGGCCGTGCACGGTCGTTACTGCTGAGTAGCAGGTCAAGCGGAACGCGCATTGTGATTTTGACAGCATAGCGAGTATGGAAGGTTTATTCTACATTCTCGTGGAAAATTATGTCAAAGGGATGCCGGAGAACATCAGTACATGTGTACACTGACACGTGTGTTCACCACACCGATGACCTTGATCGTGACCTGCAGTATTGACCGGGTTCTGCCTTGTGACGTACGCTAGTAAATATGCACATATTCAAAACGAGGCCGATGCAGACGATAATCTGCGCTCTCGGGTACAACTGAAAACAACACACCCTCCAAACGATGAATTTCGACATTTGGCATTGTATTTACATCATAAAGCTCTAAGTTAGTACACAAAGGACCCATATATAATACTGTCAGCAGTATCTGTTGCAGACAGTTTTCTGACTGTGTTGAGATGCTTGATCCTGGGGAAAATAACTTTAAAGGAAACGTCTACAAACTGTCAAAAAAGGTCAAAATAATGAAATTCGCATAGTCTATGAATGCTCAAATTTTATTTAAAATATTGCATTTTCTCAGGAAACTTGTCCGGGGGAACATCCCGAAACAAAACCTTAAAGGAGTCTGCTGTGAAGAGTTTATATCTTGTGTCAATTAGATTGGCACAAGACAGCAAAAAGTGTTTAACAGAAAACTGCTCGTTGCAGGCATAACACCATAGACGCCCCTTCTGTTTTAGTAAATAAGTGCGCGGAACATACGTGTGCCCGATGTGGAGCCGAGCAAGGACAGTCTCCTTTCGGCGTCTGCCGCAGCTATTAGATAGACTCTCAGACACCTTAGGAAGAGCTTTAAAGAGCTTCCTCTTTGTCCCACTTGGACTGCCACTTGCGGGCAGAGCGCGGACGGATGGGCAGTATGACGTGTAAAGTAAAGCGGGGATGTGGTATGATTGGTTGTGTCATGTCATTACGCGCATATAAAAGGCGACATGACGCATTATACCATGGTGATTCGGATTAATTAGTCGTATTAAATGACAGCGCAGATATCGGTGTATTAGTGCTGCAGCTAACGACGTAGTTCTCAGTCTTGGAGAAACACCACTGACCTCCTCCTTTCGAAGAAGGAAGTAAAAGGCCAAGCAAGCAATACATCCTCTTGAGCCGAATGGCTGAGGAGTATGAAAACCTGGGGCTAGATGCATGAGCGAGTAGCGGCGCACCTTGCTTACGTAATGATAACGCCATTGCAGTTCCAGCGTCAAGGAACTCCATTCGGATTAACCCCTTGACTGCTACTGACAATACTGCTTCGCGGAAAAGATGCGTAACTACGCCGAACAGCATCAACAGTGGCAGACACCGCCTTTAACCCTTGGCTGTCGGTAGCGCCTTTCGTCGAAGTGGTTCCTGCAGGAATCACTTCGACGAAAGCCGCTGCCGACAGCCAAAAGGTTAAAGTATTATCGCCTAGCCTTCTCCCACAGACAGTGCGGCCATGACATTGTAGACATCTCTAATAGAAAGAGTTCAAAGCGTCCGCAAAGCAGTAATGCAAGAAACGGGAGACAGATCAACCGTATAATAGTCTAAACAACTTTGCGCCCCGTTGGTTATTCGTTGAACTATGGTTGTCGATCGACCTCGCTGCAGTTAACCGATGGCGCTGGAGGTAAAGCGATTAGCCGGAAAATGGTGGTGCAAAATAAGCTGAGGGGTTATGACCGAACGCTCTTTGATGGCATCATTAGCGAGCATGTGCACATAATTATGAGATGCGTGGATTCTCTGCAAGACAACCTTTTTGTTGTTGTTGTTGTTGCTGTAGGCGAAGATTAAGCAAAATAAACACGGACGCACGCACACACACACACACACACACACACACACACACACACACACACACACACACACACACACACACACACACACACACACACACACACACACACACATTTGAGCGCGTTAACAATCTTGGTTTGTTTGTAGGTAAGTATGCTGATTCTACCTGAACTTCCTCTTAAAGACGGAGAGGGTAATAAATGAGGCTGATCGCTGCCTGCAAGAGATTGCAGAGAGAGCCCTTGAGCATCTGTTCCTCTGGCAGAGAGAAATAGTCGGGTGAAAGATCCGAGTTTTCCCGAGGTGTTGATACAGTAGCAGTGAAGCAGCGCACTGACACCATTCCCGAACCATTGCTAAGGCATTGTTGTTCAGAGTAATGAGATTCTAGTTGTAAAGCAAAGCCGCCATGTGCCGGCACAACAGCACGTTACTGTTGCAATGCATCGTAAACGTAGCAGTTGCTTTCGTTGTTCGATCGCTTTGCGGCAGAAGCGTGGGTCAAGAGATTCCGCAACCCAGTCAACTTGCAACTTGCATTTGTCTTTAAAACCAATAAACGCGCAATTTACTTTTGTCTTTTAGCTCATTCAACTCCGACACGCCACGGCAAGACATGGATCGAGCGTGATAGTTCAAGGGTTGTGCCAGAATAGCTTGGCATCCATAGGCGCCAAGCTATTCTGGCACCACACTTGAACTATCACGCTCGATCTGTTTCCAGAAGTGTAATACAGTCTTCGGGGGCAACTTCAAAATTTGCGGATTTCGGTCCTGGAGCAGAATGTGTTAAACCGATCAACGCGCAGCCTACATTTGTCTAACAAACCAATTAACATGCAACTTGCATTTGTCTTTACACTAATAAGTGCGCAAAAAAATAAAAAAAAATAATAATAAGCGCGCAAAATACGTATGTCTTTCAAAGCGATCAACGCGCAACTTGCGTTTGTATAACAAACCAATCAATATGCAACTTACATTTGTTTCCTAAACTGATCAGAATCCTCGTCTTTGTCATCGCTTTGGCTGCCGTAATGCTTCAGCACAACCTGTCTTGGTTCCAACGACTGGAAGCTATTATCACAAGCGAATCTTTGCGCCATGTGAGTGGCAGAGACTACATCTGACAACGATTAGTAGAAAACAAAGTCCTATTTGCTGCGAAAACGAGCAACACAGTCCCGTCTGCAGGGTTATTATTCTGCTATATCGCCTCAGGAAACGTATACCAGTTCCAACAACAACAACAGAATATTATTTTTCCCTTCCAGCGCCAAGGGCTAGAGATGGATAGCATACCGTGCACGTATAGGATCTACCGTGATTGCTCAAGGGCAGTGCCTGATTAGCTTTGCAGGCGCCAAGCTAATCAGGCACTACCCTTGAGCTATCACCTCTTGCAGTTTCTACGTGTGTCTGCAGAGCAAACGATTTTTACACGGGAGCCCGCTTTTCTCTGGAACACAACGACTGAGTGGGATTTTCCTGCAACCGATTCCGCTGTGGAAAGCAAGTCATATTTGCGCAGTAACGATTTCAGGTAGGGTTTCTAAGTAAGAATCCTATATTTCTCGCCGCCATTGTCAACAGTTTGCAAGCGCTTGGTACTATAGTATGACGTGCGCTCGATAGTGTACTCTGTACAGGCGTTCGACTGGCAACAGAGGAGGCGGCTCTTTCGCCGCATACCCCAACACCACATCGGGCCGAGGTGCACCGTGCGTTGTCGTAGAGGCAACACAATTTAACTCATTCTACCCCAACACCGAAATCCTTCAATTTTGCCGTTGTCCTCTGAAGACTGCATTGCAGTGCAGGAAACAGATCGACCATGATAGTTCAAGGGTGATGCCAGAATAGCTTGGCGCCCAAAGGCGCCAAGCTATTCTGGCATCACCCTTGAACTATCATGGTCGAACCTCATCTTCCTCTGGTGTGTCTGGGGTAGAATGAGTTAAATAAACCAATTATTCTAAATTATGAAAATCTCAGCAAAGAAGAAAACACTTAGGCCAATTACAACACAATTTATTAACCTATCCGCAAATGAGTTAAATTTTCGGGTTAAAAAGGCCCTTTTCACAATCGCCATACAGACAAGAAGACAATTCACTACTGATCTTCTTCCTTGGCCTATTTCTGTTTTCGTTGGAATTTTCTCTGCATGGTACACGCTTGGCATGCAGTCACCTTTGGGGCTGGATTTTGCTATATTCACTAAGGGGGTTGTTGAATTAACGAAGACAGCAGAAACACAGCTTGAAGTGACAGTGATCGGCTTAGCACAACGTTTTTTTTTCCCTCGGATCGAAAACCCATTTCTGCGGGTCAGTGCATTGACTCCGTATCCTTTCCCTGACCTATCACTTTCAGACCTATGTGTTGGCTATAGTAAATGCTAACGGCCACCTACTGAGCCCCACTGGTCTAAACAAAAGTCTACCTGGTTGCACGTGTTAACGGTCGATGTTTCGCACTGAAGGGGATTCAATTTTCTACGGCGTTCATTTAGAGTAGTAGACATTACATGGGTTTTTTCGCCGTGCAGGTAGATTGGTTGAACTCGGAGAGCACATCAGGTTTAGCAGTATATAGTAGAGGGATGAACCCATTTAGTGCCCAGGAATCATATTGAGCACAACCCAAATGCAAGCGGCATAGATCCTCATGAGCCCCCGCAGTTGCGGGGGCTCATGAGGATCTATGCCTCTTGCTAACACCACTTCGTATCCCTGTTCATTTGACGGCTGGGGGTCTTTGGCGTTGAGTTTGCAAGGATTCCAAAAACACAATATGCGTCCGCTGGCAGGGAATTGGTTAACCAGTATATGCCATCTAGAACATGCTGGGGTAGCACAATGCGTTTTTACTATGTGTATACATGCGCGGTATTTATGTATTCTAGTCACAGCAAAGTAAAGTGACTGGAAGAAATACACATTGCGCTTTGTTGATGCACATTCTCAAATGTTTCTGCTAGGGTTTTTGACAAACCGATATTGTCTTTCACTAACACCTGGAGTGGGTTGCATGTAGCGTGCTTAATTTAAGAGAGTGAATTCACATTTCCGTTCTCGCGTTAACACGGCAGCTAAGAACTCTTCCTCAGCTAAGCACGCCGCTACGCACGAGGGGGACCGTCCTTAGAATTAAGCACGCCACTAAGCTCGCTCCAGCAGATAAGCACGCTCATGCAACGCACATTTTCAGCTAAGCTTGTGATCTTAGCGCTAAGCAAGAAATTTGCGCGCTAAGCAAGCATATGCAACCCACCCCTGGCCCCAAAAAGCGCCGTCGTTCCCCGTAAATTCTCAGTCCAGAGCAAAAGGCTGCCCCAAAGCACGTAAAATGCTTAAAACAGCCAAACGAAGAAAGAAACACGCTTAGTCTAAAAGACAGTAGTTACAGCACAGTTGTGTTGTAATTGTCTTTTCTAAGCGTGTTTCTTTCCGCTTCGTTGGGTTATTCATTTTTTTCAGTATCCGTCAGTACCCCCCGCAGACTGTATTTCTCTTTTCTGTTGGGTGTCGTCTACCGGCCGCGGCTTTACTTTCCGGCATTTGCCTTCAAAATAGGTTAACCCTTTTAACCCCGAGGCCGCATTTCCCAAATTTTGGAGGCGTCACCTAACGACTATGTACCAGTTGCAGATGGATCGACCACGATAATTCAAGGGTAGTGCCAGATTAGCTTGGCGCCTTCAGGCGCCAAGCTAATCTGGCACTACCCTTGAATTATCGTGGTCGATCCATCTCGTGCTGTAGGTAGGGCGTTGGGGCTAAATGGGTTAATGTGAACACTGGTTTTACCTGCGCCCATCCCATAAGATGACATCTGCAACCTTCCTGTACTAAAGAGAGGGCAAACCACGATCTTGTTGCTTTGTTATTTCTGTAAGCAGAAAACCTTATGAGACGTCTTGGCAGTAGTAAGAATACGAGCAGAAGATGACTTTTGTGCGGGTCTGTGATATTACACCTTGCCGCCGTCGGCATACGGTCCAAAAATCTGAGACCAGCACACATCTCTTAAGGTCAAAATTACAGAACAGAATTCAGTGTGTACTTTTATGACGTAGGTTGGTTGGTAGCCGGGGGTCATTAAAGTTGATGCTTGAATAATCAAGCATCAACTGTAATCACTCTATGCCTCTTGCTGGAATTGGGGGGGGGGGGGGGGGGATGGGGGGTGTAGTCAGTTGAGCTGCTACGCTGTTGATCATTTTCAAACAGAAATATGAAAAATGAAAACGTTCAAAAACTGTTGTAAAATTGTACTCGCTCAAGCGATCAAACCCAGAACCCTGTTATTTTGTTAAAATAATTTCTCTTATTGCTTCCTATTTTTGTGCCACCATTTTTCCCCAGTGGAGCTAAAAAAAAAACCAAAACAACACCTCTCTTCCATGAGAATAATTTTGTGACAATTTGGAATAATTGATCTGCCTATCCCTATCGCTGTCTGAACTCCCAACGATCTCTTCCTCAAGAGGAACATAGAACTAGACAGCGATGTAGACAAGTGCTAAAAGATCCAGCAAGAGGCATAGATCCTCATGAGCCCTCGCGAATGCGGGGGGTCATGAGGATGTATGCCTCTTGCGGATTTTTTTCCAGTAATGGGTGCCGAGCGGAAAAAAGAAAGCGACCACGATGAGCATAGAACTAGAGCAGTGCAAATAGAGCCAGCAAGAGGCATAGATCCTCATGAGCCCCCGCATTCGCGGGGGCTCATGAGGATCTACGCCTCTTGCCATTTTCTTTTCAGTAATGGGTGCTGAAGCGAAAAAAGGCCATTGTACTTTGAGTGGAAAAAGTCTGTACGTGCGTCAGATGAAATAGGCTTGAGATGACGGGTTAGGGGAGAGGACAAGCAAAGCGAATGATGGGATTTCCGAATACGCCCGTCAGGCGCGAGGCAATTTGTCACAATTTCTTGCATTCCGTCATTTCTATTATAATCTTTTTTTTTTCATCTCCTCTCCACTATTAACTCATTCGAGACGTGCCGCCTCCGGATACGCGGCATAAGCCACGTATCCGGAGGCGGCACGTCTCGAATGAGTAATGCCTAGTGCGCGGGAGATGGATCGACAAGCCGGTCGCGAGGGCAAAGGCCCCAAATCATGGCTTTGTAAATTCATTTTGACAAGCGGAGCAAAATTCGCAAGTGAAGTGCCGTGTACCATGTAAGCTCAAAGGTAGCTTCGTTGAAAACAACAAAAATAATAGGAAAACTTGTTTCAGATGTGTGCTGTCTTCGGAAACGTTGATGCTAAGTAAGAACCTCTGAGGTGGTAGAAAAACGAAAACTTTGTAATGTTCACTGTTGTCTTCTCAGTTGGTTTTCCTACCACCTTACAAGTGGTTGGTTGTTTGTTGTTGTTGTTTGTTTTTTTTTTTTCATTTATGCAGAAGCCCACGGTAGTTTATTTTCATTTCATTGATGAAATATCGCGTACACAAATATCAGATGCATCATCAACCATGATAATTAGTTCAGGGGTAGTGCCTGATTAGCTTGGTGCCTGGAAGGACGCCAAGCTATTCAGGTGCTATCGTTTAAATCGTATGTCCAACTCATGCAGTGCCGTGCATGCAATGCAAAGCTAAAAAATACAATCTGAAACGTAAAGCATTACGCTGGCTACGCGGAAAGTGAAAGAAAAAAGCTGTTCGCCTATTCATCCGCGTGGCTTTATTCCAATGAATATATTGCGGTCGCAACATCGCTTTTGAATAGAGATTGCAATATTACACATTTAAAAATAATGTGGGCTCTCCCGTATCAGCTGCGCAATAAATTTTCTTAACCCTTTGTGTGTCGGTAGCGGTTTTTGTCGCGATGATTCCGATAGGAATCATCTCGACAAAAACCGCTACCGACGCGCAAAGGGTTAATGATTCCCGAGTGTTTCGATGAAACGCACAGCACGTAGGTCCTGGGTATGCGCACTGTTTCGCATCAACAACAAAACCTAATTTCCTAGATGGCGATCCAGTGTTTTCGATCATGCCATAAAATGTTAATGTTTCCAGCGCTACTTGAGAAGATAATCATGTAGCTTTGGACACGCGTGTCTTTAATGATACCCAAGTTTTTCTGTCATACCGTAAATATTCATGTCTCCAGTTCTGATGACCTTTTTGTTTGGAAACACACGCGAGGACATTAATCCGGAAACGTGCATACCAAATGATATTACACTTAGCGGGATGGGGAGGGGTTTGGGGGCATATATATTTTAATAGGAACTGGATGAAAGTGGTCTGCTCGTTGGAGTCGGTAATGCCAGCCTTTTATTCAATCCAGACCAAAAAGGTGACTGCCAAGCGTGTAATATGCAAAGAAGTACCCAACGGAGAAAGAAACACGCTTAGAAAAGACGGGTACAACACAATTTATTAATATTTCGGGTAAATACCCTTTGTCAAAATAGACAAACAAACAAACATAGAGATTAGCCGCTACTTATCTTCATTTGGCAGAAGGAATGTGGCAACCCGTCTTTTCTAAGCGTGTTTCTTTCTCCGTTGGGTACTTCTTAGCCTTTTATTCGACATCTAAACCGTACACTATACCCAATTGCAAGAGGTAAAGCTCCTCACGACTGAGCCCCCGCAGTTGCTGGGGGTCGTGAGGGTCTATGCCTCTTGCTGACACCACATGGAATTCATGCTCGTAGGACAGCTGTGGCGTTTTGGTGCTGGATTGACGAAGAGAGCAGAAACACAGTCTGCGTCCACTAGGCCCTGAACCGGTTACATTAAACGTCGATACGAACTGCAGAGGGATGATTTACACAAAGCCGTCCAGTCAGCACCACTAGGAAAACAAAACGACCTTACAGTTCTCCACAGAAAACATGCACATTCTCAGAAGTCCACCGACTTAGACACATAATCACACTGTGAAATTTGACATACAGGCTGGTCTGAAATATTGTGATATGTTTGAAGAAATTGCGCTGGTCTGTGATTGTGGACCTTACGGTTGAAAGACGTAAGGTCCACGATCACAGACCAGCATACGAACGTCTCGTCTCCTACGCAGGTTCCACGTGGTCTTTGCTTAGCACTGATGTGAGAGTGATGAAACTAAGATTTCACCAGATATGTGCGGATCGTGGCCAAGAAATAGCACTGTTCAGCGACACATTCAAACCCACACACCGGTGATATCCCCCCAATCCGCGCCGCACGGTCATCAACACTGGTTGCTTCCTGCTATCTGCTGCTCTCAATTATGCAGTACCAACCACTCCGGTTGCCTCCATCGATCCGCTCCCCGTTTGTCACTCGTGAGCATCGACACTGCTTCCATTCCTTCGAGCCTATCTCCGTGGCCACTCAGTGCCAGTAACACTGGTCATCTCCCTCTATCCGCTCCGCATGCCATGTGGAGCCGACTAAGGGAGGAAACCAGTTTGATGGGTACACGTTCAGCATTGGCGGCCGGTATTATTGGTTAACTCATTCTACCCCAGACACACCACATCAAGATAAGGATCGACCATGATAGTTCAAGGGTGGCGCCAAGCTATTCTGGCATCACCCTTGAACTATCATAGTCGATATGTGTCCTGCACTGCAATGCAGTCTTCAGAGAACAACGGCAAAATTTTGGGTTTTCGGTGTTGTGGTAGAATGAGTTAACTAACGTGTATTATAAGCATAGACAACACTCCAAACATCTCCAAGAGGCATAGATCCTTATGAGCTCGGAGGGCTCATGAGGATCTATTCCTCTTGGGAATATTTGGAGTGTTGTCTATGCTGCCGTGATTTTGCTCGCATGCATCGTTGGGAGTCGTTCGTCGCAGAGGAAACCGCCTCGCTATTAGTACTAATAAGACTTGTCCGAGTTTGGACTGACTCCTTCCGTTTGTCACGCCACGGGAATGAGCGAGTCCGTGCGTTCGTTAGTGTGAGTGCGATACTTGTGTTTACTAGTAGGTCTCTCTATGCGTACCATAATAACTGTGTTTCTGGGCAGTTGGATAACACTGCAGATCTAGAATACCATCTAGCTCTGGTCATTAATGACGACATCAAAACATTCCCAGCAGCAACTGGCTGCTTCCATCTGCACTGTAAGAGAGACAGATTCCGCTGAAGTGAAGTTATCTTGTTCAGCTCAGGGCAATCTTTTACTGTGCGCCCATATCTGTCTTGGTTCTGAATTAGTTAAGAGTCTAAAAACCGAAATGGCTTAAACTAGAGGGCTCGTGAAGTTTCCATTTGTGAAAGATACAGATTTTGCTGAACACAAATATTCTCAGCTTAAAAGCATGCTTGCGATATGAGCCCCGTTTTTCTCTTGCTTCGAATGTGAGCGAGCTAAAGACACGGGAGGGAGACCCGAAATTCAACAAACAGGATTTCCATGGCTCATAGCAAAGTTCTGGGTTTGGCTGCATGCGGCTTGAACTGATGTCCTGCGCAAGCCATTACTCACCGTACTCCGCGATAGCGGAGCGCCGTGCGTAATGGCTTGCGCATTGTTTACGCTCCAAAGTGCAACAGGGGCCAAGTCCTACGAGTTCCAATAACATTGGGACAGGACACGATATCGTGCTTTTACCTGTTGAGTGTGCACCGAATTCTGACAGTTGTGCAGTAATGAGCCGCATGCTTGGAACCCCTTTCTCGCATCTGCGAAACCTCCAGCACCGAGTTGGCCAATCTACAAAGGCAAGTGACCTGCGGCCAGGTACAAATCTGCAGCACGCGCCTTCCATTATTGCAAGAGGCACAGATCCTCATAAGCCCCCAGGGGCTCATTGAAGATTTATGCCTCTTGCTGGTCCTGTTTTCTTGGTGCCCGTTTCTGGTTCCATTTCATTTGTGTCCTTCCCGCGAAGTGTCGGTCAGCGTGCAATGGTTTTAGACGCGAAATCCGCGATCACTGGCAGCGAAAGGGTTGCGATCCTCACCAACATCCATTACCCGAGTGAACGCCGTACTGTCCGACTTTATCTCGTTCAGCCCGACGCACGCATTTCCCAAATTTTGGAGGCGTCACCTAACGTCTATGCACCTGTTGCAGGAGATGGATCGACCATGATAATTCAAGGGTAGTGCCATAAACTAATCTGGCACTACCCTTGAATTATCGTCGACCCATCTCCTGCTGTAGTGCGTCAGGGCTGAATGGGTTAAGTACATGATCCACGGATTTGTCGAATCCGCTTACCGCTTTCAATACCGGTTTCGCCAAACCATAGGTTGAGAGCATAAAAACACGTACGCTCTGAACTCTATTACACCTAGCATCGGTTATCGTCCTGACGTGCTCCTTAGGTCCCCGCGGTCATCTCCCTTGTTGCCATTAGCAACAGGAACGACACGCCAACACACCCCGCTTATTAAAGATAGAAGATGACAGCCATTAGAGGCTCTTAGCGGTCGCGTGTTACCTTTGACTTCTACCCTCCGAGTCGCAGAGATGCAAGTAAATTGGGCTGATCTTGACGTGTTAGAGGCATAGATTCTCATGGGCCTCTGGCTGCAGAGGCTCGTGAGAATCCATGCCTCTGACACGCAGAAGGGAACAGAGTCCGTGTGTTTCATAGTTGCACTATGTTAACTCCTTACGCCCTGAGGACGAAACTATCATTTTTTTTTTTGTGTGTAGATATCCTCTGAGGTCTATTTCACAGTTCTGGAGACAGATTGACCATGATATTTCAAGGTTGATGTCAGAATAGCTTGGCGCCTAGAGGCGCCAAGCTGTTCTGACACCAACCTTGAAATATTATGGTCGATCCACATCCTGTCGTAGTCTTTCAAAGCTTTATGAGTTACAATTTAATCCTTATCTTTCGGAATACACCAGGGTGTGAAATAAGTTTGACTAAAAAAGTTCAAGGGTAGTGCCAGAATAGCTTGGCGCCAATTAACTAAAGCCATTGGTCTATATCCTTATCTGTAAATACTATAATGTAGCCTGCATATGGCAGTGTACAAATTTGAAACTTTTAGCCTCAGTATGATATGGGTTAAAAACGAAGAGAAAACTACCCTTATTTGGGAAATAAGGCCAAAACAAAAATAGTAGCTAATGTTCTTAACGCCCTGAGGACGAAATTATCAATTTTGTGTAATATGATCACAGTTTTGGTGACAGATCGACCATGATATTTCAAGGTTGGTGTCAGAATAGCTTGGCGCCTAGAGGCACCAAGCTATTCTGACACCAACCTTGAAATATCATGGTCGATCCACATCCTGTCGTAGCCTTTGAGAGCTTTATGAGTTAAAAAAAGAAAGAAAGCGACCCTTATTTTGCAAATGGGCATATAATAAGGCCAAAACAAAAATGGCAGTTAATAGTCTGCAGTTATTTTTGGAGGATCTTTGTCTATTTTTTGGGGGCGCAGTGGCAACCCTTTGTGATGGCGGACCAGCCCTTCCATGTTCATTGTTCATCCAAAATCAATCATTTTGGAGAATTGCCAGTATCCGAATAAAACATCTATCTTCATGGTTAACACTGACGTTTTACAATTACTCCGTGCACAACATTTCAAGTTGCAAAGCGTAACGTTTGTGTTAACTCATTGTGCCCGAGGTACGAAATGCCCACATGTTTGGAGTTATCCTCTTGAGGACTGCATTACAGTTCAGGAGACAGATCGACCATCATAGTTCAAGGGTGGTGGCAGAATAGCTTGGCGCCTATAGGCGCCAAGCTATAATTCCAAATGAGGAAGTACTGTACGCTTTGCGACTTGAAAATGTTGCGGACGGATTAGTTGTACAACTTGTTACTGTTGATACTAATTTTGGACTGCGTGTTTGATTTCTGTCTATGTAGGAGCAAATGCGTAGTTTTCGCCTTTTTCACGTCGGCAGGCGTTTTCTTGGTAATGCCGGATTCCTCTAGTTCTAGATTAAGACGGCGTTTTTCAAACTTCCCTTCATATACAAAATATTTGACTGATATTTCTTAGCAGAAGGCAGATGTAGCAGAAAAGACTGGACTACGCTGGGTTGAATCTCAGATCCCAGTAAACAAAGGCCATCGGACCGAAGTCGGCCACAGTGGGCTTGCGCACAACAGTGCGCGGACCCACTGGGACCGACTACGGCCCGATAGCCTATTGCCTCCTGGGATACCAGTGACCCAGTATGGTTTCGACCTAATTTCTGCCTATGTACCAAGGTACTGGTAGTAACCTCTCGTGCCAGACTAAATCAATGAAGCAGGTAAGATGAGGTGTGCTGATCTGTGATTTTGAATCTTACTACCTGTGGCTGTAAGGTCCAAAATCACAGACCAGTGCAGGTCATAAACCACAGTCCGTTTGTGGGCTCCTGTCACTTTTAGTGGCCATTTCCCGCTACCACTGCTCCCGTCCTCATTATTGGTTGCTGGCTTCTGTTAGCGTGACTAACACTTTAGTCTTTGAGTCTCGGAATAGAACGTGGCAAACATGTCAGTCTTTCGTAATCCAGACCGTTTCGTCTGCAAGAGACATAGATTTACATAAACCGCTGCAGTCAGGTGTGGCGAGTCTCGTCAGTTTATGTGCTACCTCTAATATTATTAAAAACTGTGTGCGATTCAAATGCGCAAGTGGTCTTCCTCGGATTTAACTTGTTCTGGCTAGAAACATTTTATCTTTTTTTTTTTTCTCTGACAATAAAACCCAGCAGTACTGTACAGCACTTCGCCGTTTTTCTCCGTCACTGACATGCTCAGAAAGATATGCTCAGAAAAACAAGATACATCTCCTTAAGGGCTTGCAAGCAGCAAAATCTGATTCATGGCGAAGATGATCTAGATCATAGGCCTAGTTGGCGAACCGCGTTTTTTTCACGATGCGTATTGGTGTATACTATCGATCTCTTTTGTTCAACTACAAATAGACCAGCTCATGTAAAAAAAAAAAAATAATAATAATAAATAAAAATTTAAAAAAAAGAAAAGAAAAAAGAAGATACACTATAACACTATGTACGGATAGCCAAGCCTATAAGGAGTAAAATTACTTCAACGTGAGGGAACGCGAGACCTGGCGTTGGCTGTACCTTTGATACAGTTCGCACGTACCGTTCCGGTCTTCTTCATAAGCACACTAGTTACCTCCCACGACCCGCACGCATGATAGGCATTTTGGATCGATGGAGACTGATAACCAGTGTGCATCACAGTCCAATGTGGTCCTGGGCTCAGTTGCTTTGAATCTGCACCAGCCACTAAGCAAGGTGCTGCGCTGTACGCTACAGCACAGCACCTTGCGTAGTGGCTGGCGCAGGACTAAGCTCACTCGTGCAACCGGCCCCTGGAAATGAAGGAAAGGAGGCCGACGACACCTCTGCAGTTACGTAGAGCCAAGACTTATCTAGTATGACAGAAAACGAATGTAAATTCTGAGTGTCTTGTCCATTTTCGGGGTGCTCCCTCAGAGGCGGGCGAGGGGCAGCTTTGAGACTATTTCCGTCTACTTCTGTCTTGACTGTCCGTCAGCCACCGCGCATCTGTCTGCAAGAGGTATAGATTCTCATGAACCCCTGCTGTCGCAGGGGCTCATGAGAATCTATACCTCTTGCCTATGACAGACCGAGACCGTTATGTCGTGCACTGTTCTGTTACTCAGGTGGAGGCGGTCATTAGGAATGAAGTCTGTGGTTGTCTTGAGATGTTGAATTATATTCTTGTCTGGAGCCTGGCAACCCACACGCACAAAGCAATTTGTCAGTGCTTCCAGCCGTCAGAGCGAAATCAAATTTAGCAGATCTGTCAGGCATGTAATGAACAACGCGAAGGAAGAATAGAACTTCAAGGGGACAAAAAGAGGTAACTTTTGTCCGCGATGGCGTTTAAGAAAAAAAAAGTCACTCTAGTTTCAGTTTCTTGTGGAAATCATTGATGTAACACTACAGTACTACCAACAACAAAAAAAAAAAAAAAAAAAAAAAAAATTCTGAAAGCAACATGCCAGTTTAGAAGAAAGACGTTATTTCTAGAAAGACGTAGGTGTATGAAACATTTTTTGTCAGTGTGTCGATTTTTTATGGCTGTTCTTTGTCTTGCCTGTCTATGGATGCATAGCTGCAGTAGAAAACAGAAATCTGCAGACAATATCGTTACTGGTAATGTTTGCGCTGATTTTATCTATTCAAGAGGAACTTGTTATTTTTAAAAATGTATTTCAGAACCATTTATTTAAAAAAAAACAAGAAAGGCAAAGCCATTATGGTTCTCGTCTATTTACATATGTGTGACCTTTGTGGCAATAAGTAAAGGGCTGTCTTTTGCACCAGCAAAATTCATGTTTTCTGAAAATGTAAGCATTTTTCACATCTGTCCCCCCCCCCCCCCTCCCCCATTTTTCACATCTGTCCCCCCCCCCCTCCTTGACCCTTAACCTTTGCGATGTGTTGACTAAATTAGTATGCATAGGAAGGTCTTATCATCAGCTACCTTTGTGCCAAATTTGATTAAAAAATTTGCAAAAATGTTGATAATACCTACAATGTTAATCAAAAATGTGCATAAACACACATTTGTCGGCCTCTTGAGACCCTTGACTTTTCTGAGGGGTCATCCAGATTAGTATGCATAGATAAGTCTGAGCATCAGGTATCTCTGTAGCAAGTTTGGGTTTGAAGTTGTGAATAGTATTTGAGTAAAAAACAAACATCTTTTGTCAAAATATGGCTATTTTGGACCTATTTCCTGAGCTCTTGTGACCTTAGACCATTCCGAGGGGTCATCCAAATTAGTATGCATAGATAGGTCTTACCATCAGGTATCTCTGTACCAAATTTGGGTTTGAAGTTGTGAATAGTATTTGAGAAAAAAAGCATCTTTTGTCAAAATATGGCTGTTTTGGACCGATTTCTTGAGCTCTTGTGACCCTTAACCTTTCAGAGGGATCAACCAAATTAGTATGCATAGAAAGGTCCTACCATCAGATATCTTTGTACCAAGTTTGGCTTTGAAGTTGTGAATAGTATTTGAGAAAAAATAAAGTATGTCAAAATATAGCTATTTTTGGCCTATTTCCTCATCCCCTGTGACCTTGACCTTTGTGAG
This sequence comes from Semisulcospira habei, assembly GCA_036245525.1. Lineage (NCBI taxonomy): Eukaryota > Metazoa > Mollusca > Gastropoda > Semisulcospiridae > Semisulcospira > Semisulcospira habei. The sequence goes on from BTPG01000002.1 coordinate 310,519,392, forward strand.
AGGTCACTGAAATTGGTATGTTTATAATGGTCTTGCTACAAAGTATCCTTGGGCCAAGTTTGAAGACTGTGGCTTGAATAGTCTCCGAGAAAATGCCAACGTTAAAGGTTTTACCACGGACGACAGCACGGCGACCGTTCAGGACACGTCTGCCAGCCTTTTCCACATAAGCAGAAGGGGCTCATGGCATGATTCGTGATAAGAAGGACTGGTCGAACTGCTTATGTCTGCCATCCTCAGACGGAGTACATTATTGGGAGTTTAGGTTACTGACGGTAATCAACATTGACGGAACTCAATCACTCGAACGGGTGAGCGGCCGCAGTGGACGCCTATGTCGCGATCAGCCTGAGGTTTAAACCCCGGTAAACCTTCTTACCGTCCAGAGATGTGCAGTGGGTCGAACCCAACCAACAAGTGGCTTAAATTCTCATGAGCCCCTGCATGCTGCAGCGGCTCATGAGAATCTAGGTCTCTTGCAGATCAGAGGGTATGGCCGAAGTACTGATTACCCGATCGAAAAGCGTTAAGTCCGCTTCACGTTCATTCGTCGCCTCTGGCGAGGCTCAAATCTTAATGTCGTAGTCTTCTACCGTCGTTTATTTGGCTGTCATTTTCTTCCTTTCTTTTTCACGGCCAGCTGGAGTCTTGTGGAATAGGGTTTTGACATGTTCCCAGTGCACAAAAGACCATCGGGCCGACGTCGGCCCGATGGCCTTTTGCGCACTGGGTTTCCGGCAAATGTCACAAAGGTACAAATTGCGTTGCTAAAGCGAGACCTTTCAAATTTTGACATGGGAAGGATTTGAACTTGAAACGTTATTTATGCTGACGTCTCGATATTTATTTGTGGGGGGGGGGGGGGTTAATTTAAGATCTTTATCACTTAAAATATATTTGTCTACCCCCTATTCTTTACGCAGCCACTCGTACCTTACCTCTCCCACCCTCCTGCTATCTCCGTGTTTAACAAAAAGTTAGGGAAAATGTCAGGTATTTTAGTTTAGTGGGCCAGCCCATTTGTCCTGTTTTACCTTTGTGACAGAAAAGCGTTTTTCTTCTCCATTGAAAATTCGACACCTTGCTTCCTTATTGGCAACACGATGACGTTACAAACCAACTCGGAGAGTTTCGTTTGCAACCAACGACTGCCAACAACGAAGGAGACGGAAATCGCGGTTGATAGCCACCTTGTACTATAAGCATAGACAAGACTTCAAACATCTTCAAGAGGCATAGATCCTCACGAGCCCGAAAGGTCAAGGTCACAGATGGTCACATAAATTATGCGGATCAGTCATGCACGTAAGCCTTGAAGGCCTTGCCGTTCTTGTTATCAGGACAAATGCTTCATTAAAAAAAAAGTCTTCCTTGTGTCATGCATCATCTCGTAAAGTCCGCTCCTAAGTGTAAAATGTTAACTCTTTGGCTGCCGGTACCTCGACAAAAAGCGCTACCGACAGCCAAAGAGTTAAATAAGTCTGCTGTGTTGCCGCTGACGCCTGCTAAGAATTCGACTAAGTTTAGAAGTTCAGAAGTGTCCTGCTTGATTCATATTCTGTTGTCGTGTCGCAGGTCTAAACGGATTAACTCATTAACCCCCGAGGACACAAATGTCAGATTTGGTTGGTGTCCTCTGGGATATACATCGATCATGATATTTTAAAGGGTGAGGTCGGAATAGCTTGGCGCCTGCAGGCGCCAAGCTATTCCGACATCACCCTTGAAATGTCGAGGTCGATTCACATCCTGTCATATCATGCGAAGGCTGAACGGATTAAGCAAACAAGGTTTCAACGGCTGGCCGCTAGAGCCCATTAAACGTTGAACACCTAGAGGGTGCGTGGGCAGCAGAGGATAGTCTAAATGTCAAAATGTCAGCTCTGGAGCGAGGTCATTATACCTATCCCTTGTCCATCGACCCCCAACCAACTCAGCGAATTTTAACCCGTTAGGTGCCGAGAAAATCTGAACACCACCCAACTGCAAGAGGGATAGATCCTCACGATCCCCCGCAGATGCCTCTTGCTGGCACCACTTTGAATCCATGTTAGTGGGACAGCTGGAGTTTCGTGCCTGAAAATACACCGTACAGCCTGGTTATGCACCGCTTAATTTTCACAGACACGAAGACAACGCTGTGAGGAAGACAAGCAAAAATTCCTTGCGACCAAAAGCAGCGAATATCCAGATGATGACCGGGCTTCTTGGTTTGCCAATTGTGTTCATATTTACTTATGCAACCTCATCTTTTTCAATTCTAAAGCCAAGCCCGTTTCGTGTACAAGAGGCATAGATTCGCATGAGCCCCTGCAGCAGCAGGGGCTCATGAAAATCTATACCTCTTGGCTAGGCTCGACCCATATGTACACACACGCATATGGTCCAGAGTAGTATAAACCTGCTTTTAAGTTAAGGCGTCCTTAGCAAAGGGCCCTTCATCCATTTATAATGAAGGTCTTCCAGCCTTGCCGTGGAGTCGATACTGACATTAGTTCCAGAACTGACTTAACCCATATCATACTGAGGCTAAAAGCTTCAAATTTGTACACTGCCATATGCAAGCTACATTATAGTACTTAGAGATAAGGGTATAGACCAATGGCTTTAGTTCAAGGGTGGTGCCAGAATAGCTTGGCGTCTAGAGGCGCCAAGCTATTCTGGCACTACCCTTGAACTATATTAGTCAAACGTATTTCACACAGTGGTGTACTCCGAAAGATAAAGGGTTAAGCACATGCGCGTGGAGTGTGAGGCGATTTATTTGGAAAGAGCTTCATTGTTTGTTTGTTTGTTTTTGTGTTTTATATTTTGAAAGCAGTTCGGAAAGGACTTGTTGAAACAGTACCTCTGTCATTCACTTTGCCGCGACACCTGTTACGTTTCTTCACTTCGGCTGCCGTCATGTTGTCTGCCCGTGTCGCTACGATATGCCCTTTTCTGCCAGCGATCGCGGATTTCGCGTCTGAAACCGCAGCACGCTGACCGTCATTTGCGTGAAGAGCACAGATGTAAATGGGACAAAAAAATGGACGTAACGAACACACACACACACACACACACACACACACACACACACACACACACACACACACACACACACACACACACATCCGCTTGAGTCTCCGCGACTGAGGGCGCTCATGAGGGTTTATGTCTCTTGCAGATGGGTGGAATTCACCTTCCCCGAGATTGAACTATCGGGTTAACCCTTATCATTCGGAATACACCAGTGTGAAATAAGTTTGACTAAAATAGTTCAAGGGTGGTACCAGAATAGCTTGGCGCCCGTAGGCGCCAAGCTATTCTGGCACCACCCTTGAACTAAAGCCATTGGTCTGTATCCTTATCTGTAAGTACTATAATGTAGCTTGCATATGGCAGTGTACAAATTTGAAGCTTTTAACCTCAGTAACCTCAACTGCATCTGACGATACCGTTCGGCCAAGGAGGGGGGGGGGGGGGGGGTACATCCTGTACACTGACGATTGTAGGAGTTGTCATGCTGACAATTACATTGTCAAGTTTTCAGATGACAGCGCCTTACTTTCCCTTCAGCAAGGGTCATCTGATGAACATGGACCCTCATTGACTGGTGCGATGATTTTTTTTTAGAGCTTAACGTGGGTAAGACATGTGACCTTATTGTTGATTTTAGGATGAACAAGCAGGATCGCAGTGAGACTATTATACATGATAAGGAAGTTGCCATTGTCCAGAAGTATAAATACTTAGGCACCATCTTCGATGATAAACTGAATTGGGATGACAATACTGAAACTGTTGTGAAGAAAGGCCAACAGAGATTGTATTTTCTGAGAAAGCTGAACTCTTTCTCTGTTGACAGGACCATTTTAACTTAATTTTACAAATCTTCCTTAGAAAGCCGCCTGACTTTTTGGTTCATTTGCTGGTTCCCAAATCTTAGTGTTAAAAACAAAAACAGTCTTCAGAGAATTGTTCATCTCAGCTCCAAGATCATTGGGGAAGAACAGAGAAGTTTAGCCGTGTTCTGCGATCGTCAGATTGTAAGAAAAGCTACGTCCATCCTGGCTAGTGATGCTCACGTGATGAAAGACCTCTTTGAATTGCTCCCGTCTGGCCGCCGATACAGACAACCATCATGTAAAACCAACCGCAGGAAACTGTCTTTCATCCCTGCTGCCGTCCGACTGTTAAATATTTTGTAAATCTACACAGCTGTTAAAAGTGCGTGTGTGTGATGTGTGTGTGTGTGTGTGTGTGTGTGTGTGTGTGTGTGTGTGTGTGTGTGTGTGTGTGTGTGTGTGTGTGTGTGTTTATACAGCTGTTTCATCGCGTTGGTATCGCTGGCCTGGATGGACAGTTGTAGAGGGTGTAAGTGGAAAGTAAGACGTTAATGTGTTCGCTGATAATGTCGTTAATAATGCTCATTAGTTTTAAATAATGTTTTAGTAATTGTATGAGTTTAGAGTTTTAATATGTTTTAATATTAGTATTATAAGTCTTACAAATTTAGCATATTAATATCAGGTACAAATGGGATATTAGAATGTCCTGATATTAATTAATGTTTATTGAATGACTTTTATTTGATTGCTCCCCCCGTCCACACAAATGTAATTGCCCTTTAAGAGATAAATAAAGTTATTTGAATTGAATTAAATTAACCAGACCACCTTTAACGCCGCAAGCAGTAAGCACTTGGGACTTGTGGGCAGCTTATCGCCGCCATGTCTTGTTATATTGAAATTCTGCCAATTAGGGATGGTTTGGTTTAGTTCCGCGTGAATTTCTTGAAGGGACTCTTATCTCTTATAGCATTAGTAAGGTCGGGAAAAGGAGTGTTACTCGGTCGCTCGGCCCCGACATACGCTACTGACTTTTCTGATATCCTTAGTCAAAGAAAGACAGATATGAATGCAGACGACCAGTCCGAGCAAGAGGCACATATTCTCGAGGGATCCTACAGGCCAGAAATGGGCCATGAGGATCTATGCCTCCTCATTTCAGGCTGGTTTATATGCTGGGTGACATCCTTACGCCGCCGGATTGCTGAAGGCTGCATTACCGGAGGTTCCCGGTGGGAACTGCGGTATATTATCGGGATTACAATCAAATTACTCGGCGCATTTCACTGATAGAGGAATGATAACCAACAATTTACTATCGTTTGATCAGACAGAATTCTGAGCAGGAGACCGGTCAACCATGGCCGGAAGATCAAGGGCTGTGCCTGATTCGCTTGGCGCCTGTAGACGCCAAGCGAATCAGGCACACCCCTTGAGCTTGTAAGGTCGACTCGACCCACCCCCCGCCTCGGTTGACCGTGTGTAGATTTCTACCACGCTATGTAGAATGCGAGGAACGCCTTCCTCGTACGAGAGATGTCTGCGCCTTTTGCTGCTGCCAGCAGTCAGATCCTGTTTTTATTTCTGTGACTCAGACATAAATACATTTTATAGACTCTACGTGGATTGAAGTTTACTAGCTCTCTTTAACTATATAATGCCGACTGTCTGCGTCTGTGTTTCCGCGTGAATCCAGTCTGGAATGACAGTGAAACGAAATCATTATGCAGTTACGGGCAGCGGCATAACTGATAACGCCGCGTAGGCTGTCATTTCCCTGGAACTGGCGAGCATTATTTCCTACGGCAAAATCATCACAGTTGCATACAAATCTCATTTGTTTTGTTTTGCTGGCTTCATTTGCGTCGATGTTGTGACGTCAGCACTTGTACAATAATGTAAAACTATAATTTTACCTGTGAAGGCAAAAGTCGTTAAGTCCTTCTGTGTGAAAAGCAACATTTTCATTTCAGTTACAGTGAAATTTTGCGCTTTTCACACAAACAGACTTACTGTCTTTTGCCTTCTTATCGAACGTATTGACCAAGAAACAAAATAAGAACAAGCTGACCTTTGATGGTGTGTGCTGACAGCCCACTCTCAACCTTTGACTGTCGCAGCGACAGCCCAATGGTTAATCCATAAAGCCCTAGCGATACAGTAGGATGTAAGCCGACCATGGTATTTCAACGGTGATGCCTACTAGTTTGGCACCAAGTTGATCTGTCCGCAGAACAGTGATGCAGACCGCAGAGGACACCTCCAAAATTTGATAACTTCGTCTTCGGGTTTTTAGCTAGTTAAAAAAAAAAAAGTCTTATTTAGCCCCGACATACCACAGCGCATAGGCGCCGAACTATTCTGGCACCACCCTTGAAATATCATGGTCGATCTGCCTCCTGAATTGTGTGTGTGTGATAGAGAGAGAGAGAGAGAGAGAGAGAGAGAGAGAGAGAGAGAGAGAGAGAGAGAGAGAGAGAGAGAGAGAGAGATGCCGTCGACCGTAAAGTATAGTGTTGTAACGCGAGTTAAAACATCAATATTTACCTCACAATAGAATGTCGCAATGCTAACAGTTCAAGGATGCTCGCCTGTTAGGATGGTAACATCTGTCATTTTCCAGCAAGTGCACTTAGTCGATTTTTTGCTTCGCTGTGGAAATCTATGCCACAATCTGTTGTGCTTGGACGCCGGCTTAGTGCAGAAATGCATCTTCACGATGTTTTAAAGTGAATAGTATTTTTTTCTTCTCAATAGAGCAGAAGAGCAGAGAGAAATAATGTACTTGCATACAGTTGTATTCTGTATGGGCAGAGGGGTGATGATGGTGGTAGTGGCTGTGGTGGTGTGTGTGTATGTGCGTGTGCGTGTACTTCATGATGTACTTTTATCAGGTTGACTACATGAGTACACAGTTGTGGCCTGGATGTTTTCCGCTGGAGGCTGGTTCCGGTCCGTTATTATTAACTCATTCGAGACGTGCCGCCTCCGGATACGCGGCTTTAGGCACGTCTCGAATGAGTTAATAAACCCCAAGACGTTCAGAACCAATTATTTTACTGTCCACGCGAGATGGATATTTCATGACGAGGAGAGAAATGGACGGAGCATGATACTTAATGTTGAGGGATCGAGCATGATAGTTCATGATAAGGAGAGAAATTAATGGAGCACATGATAGTTTATTATGAGGGGAGATGGATCAAGCATAATAGTTCATGATGAGGCCAGATGGATTGAGAATGAAAGTTCAAGGGTAGAGCCAGCTAATCTGGCTATATTTTTGAACTATCATTATGGTCGACCAATTTTCTGTAGTGGTGCTGAAAATGTAAAAGCTAATGACTACGGAGTTAACACCCCCACACCCCTACAGGCATGTCTGGCTTGAGGATTGTCGCAAATACTTGTCACCTCGACCTCGACAGAGGCCAGGATAGCACACCTTGACATTTGTATCATGGGAAACACTCGCATCTTCCCTTTGGGGAAGGTTTTGCTGGGGCAACCTGCTTACTGAAATGTCATCTAGATCTTACAGTACTTGTATTCTTAACTACTGTACTTGACCAAAATGATTATTCTGACAGACACGAAAACACGTACTGTTCATGAATCGATCGAGAGGGCTGATCTTAGAAAATGTTAAAAAAAAAGAAAAAAGTTAAAGTCAATATTATATCTTTTTCGAAAACACACACACACACACACACACACACACACACACACACACACACACACACACACACACACACACACACACACACACACACACACACACACACACACACACACACACACACACACACAGAGGTTATAGACGAGAGAGAGAGAGAGAGAGAGAGAGAGAGAGAGAGAGAGAGAGAGAGAGAGAGAGAGAGATGTTCACTGATCGAGTTTCTCTAATTGGCCGAGATGTGTCAAACCACATTATCATTAACGACCACATGCAGCTACAAAACGACTGAAGGGAAATTGATAAATGCGGCCAGCCATCGACTTGTCGATGGCTGGCCACATTCATCAATTTTCCTTCAGTTACTGAAGCATATCGGACTAGTTTGATAAAGTAATCATTCCGGCATACAGCTTAAAAACAATGTTTTGCTGTGCTCAGCGTCATTGAAAAATGTGTGATCTGTGAATTTGGGCATGTAAAGACCTGGGTCAGATGCATGAGTGAGCGTAATCCTGCGCCAGCCACAAAGCAAGGTGTTTCGCTGTAGCGGAGCACCTCGCGTAGTGGCTGGCGCAGGACTAAGCTCACTCACGAAGCTGACCCGTTCGAACTATCAGGCCGATGTCTCAACAAACACATTGCCACAGGATTTGTTTAGGGGGATAGGTGCAGCCACGGTACAAGCCTGCACTCGTTTGTTTTCAACAGGTTTGAAAATTTGCATTTTCACAGCTCTGAAATAGCACCCACGCCGGAGAATCAATTTCAACACCATCTGTTTTTCACATTTTTGTAGGGTTGTTGTGCATAAAGCTACAGATCGTGCCTGTAACTCAATACCAATGAGGATGAAATTATCACAGTTTTTTGTTGTTGTTGTAGATATCTTTTGAGGTCTGCATCTCAGTTCTGGAAACAGATTGACCATGATAGTTCAAGGGTGGTGTCGAAATAGCTTGGCGCCTGTAGGCGCCAAACTATTCCGACTCCACCCTCTAACTATCATGGTTGATCTACATCCTGTCATAGCTTGTCAGGGCTTTTGGGTTTTTCGCAATACCGTGTTTTGTTCGGGAGGCACAAATCAGCCAATAATTATTGCATTTATTTTCATCAGCCGATCTTGCCAGTAATCAGATTTTCAACTCGCATTCGTGGAACCCGCATCTTTTTCCTGTCTGCAAGAAGCATAGATTCTCACGAGCTTCTGCGACCTCAGGGGCTTATGAGAATCAGTGCCTCTTGTTTCAAGAGATCGGCCGTGTTCACTTGACTGACATTTTATGGTGTGGACCCTCAGACGAAGCAAATGATGAGGGTTTGAGTTCCATGCATGAAAGGTCACATTCATTAGCTTCTTTTGTCCGTGCTCTTTTATTGCAGTGCTCGCCCATTATGGCTTGTGTCGACCGGTTGGGTCAGGAGGGTCTGCGTGTAAGCGTTAGAGCCTTGTTAGTTTGTTTATTTATTTATGTATTCATTATTTTTTTATTATATATTTATTTATTTATTGTTTTTATTTATTTACTGACTTTATTTTTCATTCATTTACTTGCCATTATTTTTTTTAGCGCTAGGCTTCTATTAAAATGTTTGTCCTCAGCGGAAACTACATAGTACTGTGGATAGAACGACCATGAAAGTTCATGGGTAATATTTTTTTTATTATTTATTTATTCATTTTTTTAAATTTACTTGACATTGCTTTTTGGGGGATCACTTTTTAGCGCTAGGCTTTTATTAAAAGTGTTGCCCTCAGCGGAAACTACATAGTACGATGGATAAAACGACTGTGGAAGTTGACGGTTAGTGTCAGAACAAAGCCGTAAGATCCAGTATCACAGACTGGCACACGAAATATTGCAAGTTTACGTTAGTGTCATAAAAGACGTGGCTGCTGATTATAGTTTTCAGCTGTGACCTTCAGTCGCGGCTTTCCTCAGTTGGAAGACGTACTTAATTGCTAGCAGGAGTCGTAGACTGCATCGGGCAGGTTGCCAGGTAGTCTGTCTCTCTTGCGGATGCAATGGCCTGGATGAACGGCAGTATAGTCAGGACGTGCTTGTGACCATGCCGGGGTGGCTGTCAACGATGGTAACCCATCCACCCTTGACACTCTACAACAAGACATGGACCGCCCATGATCGTTCAAGGGTGGTGCCAGAATAGCTTGGCGCCTGTAGGCGCCAAGCTATTCTGGCACCATCCTTGAACGATCACGGGCGATCTGTCTACTGAACTGTGATGTGTTTTCCAGAGAAGTGGGTTGAATTGCACGTAATTTTCAATAGCCAGTACCCGCCCGCCGTAGTCCTAGCGGCTTTGTTTTCAGGTACTTTAACTCATAATATCATACTGAGGCTAAAAGCTTCAAATTTGTACACTGCCATAATTATGCAAGATACATTATATAGTACTTACAGATAAAGATATAGACCAATGGCTGTAGTTCAAGGGTGGTGCCAGAATAGCAAGATGTTCTGGCACTACTCGCGAACTATTTTAATCAAACTTATTTCACACTGGTGTATTCCGAATGATAAGGGTTTATCCCCACGCAAAAATCTCGCTCCAGTGCAGAGGGACAGTTGGTTGGCAGTTGTTGGCTTGGAAACAAAGTCCGCTACTGGCACCTGCTCCCTCGTCTGGGGCTGGCGTCCTTAGGGGACATTGTACTAATCAAGAGGACATCGTCAAAGACCGCAGTCAAACGTTCCGACCCTTACAGGCCCGCTGGACTGTGAGAATTGCCTCTTGCAGATTAAAAAAAAATATAAAAAAAAGTAGATGCGCTGCTTAAGTTCCTGAGGCGATCGTTGCCTCTTGCAGCTGGAAAAAGTAACGGTGGGTGGCGGTCAGTGACCTCTGCACTGCCCTACAACCCCTACTCTTGTTGCGAGAGTGGACCTGACGGCAGCCAGGGCAATCCTGACGGTCCTCGTGACCCGCACATATTGCAACAGGGAATTGCCACATTACGTATGCGTGCTGATCAGTCCATGGCACACTACACCAGAATGTCATTAAATCGACCATGATAGTCCAAGGGTAGTGCCAGAATAGGCGCCAAGCTATTCTGACACTGTCCTTGGACTGCCATGGTCGATTTAATGGCCTATCTGATAACAGATTTAATAACAGATCAGCTACCTCCATAGAGATAGCAATGCACTGGACGGGGGCACCTTGGTAGTTCAGTTGGTACACAAAGGAGGTTTGCGAAAGAGCTACCTCCTGTATGTTTGTTGCTGAGAGCTTGTTCCTCGTTCCTAATGAGGTGAGATTTCAAGGCGATTACTCAAGTATTCTGGAGTGCATGTAGGAGCGTCAACTGTGTATATCGGAGTGTATTAGTTAAATATGTTTGCGTGCATGGCACAGATGACTAGATGGCATGAATGCTAATGGTTTTACACTTATAGCAGTAAATTGCTACAAAGGACTTAACAAAAATCAGAATGTTTGTGCACTGCGAACTTGGATATTGGACCATAAGAATGATGGCTATATGGTCAAAAATCACAGACCAGCACGCATAAAATGCTGTAACCCTTTGTCTGTCGGTAGCGCCTTTGGTCGAGGTCATCCTGCGGAAATCACCTCGACCAAAAGCGCACGCGACAGCCAAAGGGTTAAACCTGCTGCTACTGTGGTTATTCAGTAACCCACTTAGTCCTGACGCCCAATAGCAGGAGATGGATCAAAGATGGTAATTCAAGGGTAGCGCCAGATTAGCATGGCGCCTGATGGCGCCAAGCTAATCTGGCACTACCCTTAAATTATCGTGGTCGATCAACTCCTGCAACTTGTACATAATCTTTAGGTGACGCATCCATAACCGAAATGTTCCCATTGCTAGTTCGCTCACATACAAACACTCCATCCCCGAGACTTACCAGCACAGCGTGGGGTTGATCCAAGTTAGACCAGATGATGCAAACCACTCCACGTGATTACGGGCGTCCCGCCGATAGGCCAATTAGCGACTCTTCTCTCCGGTCGAGTAGATTACAGATAGCTTAGTCCACTTTAGCATACGTCCCACTTTAGCGACTGTTGCTCAGTTGTTCCTTATGAGATTACGTTCTTTTAGAATAGCACAGGCAGCTGATTAGCATCATCTCCAGTATTTATCGCCTGTGAGACGCAAACGATGGGTGTTGAGCTGTACATCTTCACTTATTGTGCAGTTCCGTTGTTGCTTTGAGTTCAACCAGGGTTGTACGTGCAGCTGATTCAGGTCTACCTCCGGTATTCTCGCTTCTTGCGCCTGCTGATGAAGAAACCGAATTGATTTGTGATTTTGGACCTTACGGCTCGTGGTCGTAACGTCTAAAACCACAGCTCAGTATTAAGGAGAAGCACACGTATGCAGTTCTCAGTAACTGAATCGCGCAATCAGTCCCACTGTTGCTTAAAAGTCATTTGCGGCTAGTCATTAAGTGGAACTACAAGGAGGGTCCGCTCATAGCAAGTTCTGTGCTACCCTATCCGTTAGCTCATTCATGGCGCCCCCATGCCGCAGCAATAGCTGCGAAAGTGTCGTACAGCGTTTGGAGTCGTCGGCTAATGACTACATCAGTTGTTGAAAAGGATCGACCATGATAGTTCAAGGGTGGCACCAGAATAGCTTGTCGCCTACAGGCGCCAAGCTATACTGGCACTACCCTTGAACTATCATAGTCGATTTCATGCTATTCGGCTGTTTTAATGTGCCGTGGGCTGAATGGAATTAAACAGCCTACAAGTGCACATAAGCATATGTCTCGTTCCTGTTGCTTCAGCGAAAAATGATAACACCGATATTGAACTACTGTCCTAAAACGATAGCAGATGGACTGCTTACTCGCAGTTCCTTTTTCATGAGCATGGAGTACGGACAACAACCCCAGATCTGTATCGATATCTCTGTTTCTTCTATCTGAAGAGATGATGCAACATTACAATTTACAATATACGACAGAAGCGGAGTATCTGAGTGTTTGCCTTAGGAGCTGAACAGCTATTTCAATGCTCGTTGACCTGGAGGAGCGGGGGTGACTCTTCTACTCGCAGAACTTGATACGGAGTGTTTACAATAGCGGCTGGACGGCTACACAAGTTCAAGATACGCTAGTTGCTTCTAGTGTCATTAACTCAATCGAGAGGTGCAGCATACGGATACGCGACATCATAAGTGAGCGGTCGCCGGGGAGACGACACCACACGACAAGTGCTGACAGAATCAGCACGGAGTGTTTGCAGTAGCAGCCAGACCGCTAACTGTGGACGGCTGGTACCATCGGCTGGAGTCTCGTTGGACAAACAAGCAGTTGAGGCCACTGAAGTTCTCTGTGTATGCACTTGCAACGTCAGCTGTGGCGGGATCACCTGGAGCGTGAGCTGCGGGAGATGGATGATCAGTCGGCCGTGAGAGCTCAAGCACATATTCCTTGTCTCACCAGGCTATACGCCTTACACTAATCGTGCACTGTCATTCACGATTAGTGTAAGGCATATAGCATTGCGAGACAAGGAAGCACTGGAAGACGACAGTCCACATGCGCTCGCTACCCGACCCTGACTAGACTACAAGAAGACAAGATGTGGATCGACCAGGATAGTTCACAGGGTGGTGCCAGTACAGTTTGGCGCCTGGAACTCTAACGGTCAAGGCCTCAGGCTATTCTGACACCACACTTGAAATGTCACTGTCAGTCACTGTCGATCTGTCCCCAGACCTAAGACCGTCGTGAACAATTATGCAGGTTCCCAAATTTGGGATTGTAGCTACGAGATCGTACCTCATTCTCGAGACTAGTGCGAACAGCAGCCTCATTTAACAGAAATGAAATCGCACGTTAATTAAACCGGCAGTTGAAGCAGAAAATTAATCCTTTGAGTGTCGGTGGCGGTGTTTCCTCAGTACAGGAATCATCGCGACAAAAACCGCTACCGACACGCAAAGTGTTAAACAGACCGACAACCCCCCCCCCCCTCCCCCCCCCCCTCCCCCCCCCCCCAGATTTGTTCAGTTCATCTGCCAAATGTTTACTCCGTGCTTACCAGACTTTTCTCAGTCTTCACGCTAGTCGGCGCTAGCTTCTGCGCGGCGGTATGTTAAAACTCCAGTGAATTATGACACTATCGTCGAGAAACGAGGTCGCAAGCCTTCCGGGTTCGTCAGCCTTCCAGCCAGGCTACAGGACGATGCCACCCGATGCCGCACACACGTCTGCGCACCATAATACGGAGGACTTACAAACTCACACACACACAAGACGTTAGCAGACTTTTAGTGTACTTAGGAAGACCCTCACAACGTCAATACAAGAACAAAGAGCACACGCTTGGACGTCCTTACAGACTGCAGCTGAATCTGGTCGCGGTTTTGCGGAGCATTCCAGTAGTCAGTCAGCACTATCAAATCACCACAATGCCGCTACTGTTCAGTCTGTTCTGTTGCAACACCAGCGAACTGCGCTCGCACGTTGCTGTACTGTTTGGTATACAGTAGTCCTGTTGATGTTGTGATGTGACGTTTTCAGTCCTTCGACCAGTTAATTCATCGCAAAAGGCCTAGGTTGTCATGGCCCTCTGTTGAGAGAGGATAGACTGAATCTGTACATTTTTGTGGTTTAGAAAGAGGAGGTCTTGTCGGTTGAAGCGTGTGAGTGTTCAGTCAGAGTAGTAGGACATGCCCGGGAGGCTCACACGCATTCGAAGCCAAGCCTCTCTCTTTCCGTCTCGCTCTCGCTGTCTGAGTAACAGAGACAGACTTTTCTGTGAGTGAAATCGGACTCAGGTTCAACCAGTCCCGCAAGAGACATAGATTTTCATGAGTCGCTGCAGCCTGCTCACGCAGACTGCAGCGACTCATGAAAATCTATGTCTCTTGCGGGAGTAACATAGCTGGATGCTCAGAGACATCATCAGGTTTCCGACCGATGGGGTGCGTTCTTGGGTGACTGTTGTGGCGGCCGTGAAATACAGAACTTCAATTCCTCTAACTTCCTCATGTCTGAGAAGCAAAGACGTAATTTACAAACCCGATGTGAGGCATTCCGTAGAGATACGTTCTCACGAGCTCTGGCAGTCGTGTATGGGTTCGTCAGAATGTATGCCGCTTGAAGCTGGAAGGAAAGCATTGAGTGCGCGCGGCAGTCGGCAATCTCAGCGTGCGCTCAGATGGTGCGCGCGCGCGAGCAGCAACTGTTGCTATCATCAGACGGACTGCGCATCTCGTATCGATAGTGGACGTTGGTTGTTTACAGCTTTTACGAGTATCTTTCAGGTATAAGGCGGCACGACCCGTACCGATATGGGATGATGCTGTCACCGCGTCTCGTTACGATACGGTCTGTATAGGTGACTCCTCCACGAATGACAGACCTGGTTAAAAGATCGCAACAGCATACCAAATTATATTCCTTAAAAACTGATTTCACTACGTTGCTGCACTTACGATTTCTTTTACTTTAGTTTGGACAACCTAAATCGGCTTCAGATTCCGTCTTTGTTCTTTAAAGCATCTGAAGCCGAATTGGCCGGCCGCTTTCCGGCCATGCAGCCGAGTGAGGGCCCAGTCAGTTAACGCTTTGGCTGTCTACAGTGAGCACGTTTTCTCGACTGAGGTGAGACCTGCAGGAGTGACATCGAGAAGAAGCGGTATAACACAGCAACATACAGCATTTAACCCCAACGTACTGAAGCAGGAGATGTATCGACCATGATAACTCGAGGGTAGTGCCAGAGTAGCTTTATGCCTGACGGCGCCAAGCTACTCTGGCTAGTGCCAGAGTAGCTTGGCGCCGTCAGGCATAAAGTTTACCATGGTCGATACATCTTCCGCAACTCGTAGATAGTCGTTATGTGACACCACAAAAATTTGGGAAATGTGGCCTTGGAATTAAACAGTGAACAGTTGGTCGACATTTCCAACTTCAGTTGGGAGGTGAGCTCTGAAGACTACACTACCAGTTGAGGAGACAGATCGATCATGAAAGTTCAAGGCCTGGTGCTAGATTAGCTTGCCGCCAAGAGGTCACCCTTGTCATCCTAGGGCCTCGGGAAAAGCATCGTGGCCATTCCACTATTTCGCGTGCGTGACCCGCCTCAGGTTTGTGCACGATTGTTAGATCTGTATGAAGTTCTGTAGCCAGATTGAAATTGAATTTGTATTTGGTTAGTCTGGAATTCATAAAACGCCCAATCCGCCTATGCACACACAAAATCTGTCGTCGCTACTTTTACTTTTGTCAACGACCGGATGCCCCCACTGTCACTCTCCGCGACTCCTCCTCATGACCAATCGATATCTAGCGCGTGCCATTGGCACTCACATGACCGACAGCCGCACGCGCTCTACGGCTATATAGCGTTCCGAAGCAGCAATCGCGGTCCGTCTGCAAGAGGCATACAGGGGCTCATGAGGATCGATGCCTCTTGCACTGGACAGATGGTGGAGGAAAGAACACGTTTAAAACAGTTTTTGAAAGAGAAGTGTGGAAGTTTTTCTGCTGCCTCATTGCAATCATCTTGAACTAAGATTCAGAGAAATGCTTACAAGAACCGGGGTCAGTTGCTTGAGCGATCTTAGTCCTGCACCAGCCACTAAGCTATAACGGCGCACCTTGCTTAGTAGCTGACGCAGGACTAAGCTCACTCATGCACGTGGCCCCTGATCTGTCTCTTCAGTGCTTGCGCATGGATGAGTGATTTTTATCAGCATTTTTCACACAGCGGAGGTAATTCTGGTGCCAGTGTTAACGCATCACAGTACTGGCAGGATTCAGAAAAATCACTGCTGAGGGAAGTCGAGACAAACCCAGGGGCTTAATATGAGGATCTGTGTAACCCACTAGCACAGATCTAGATTTCCATCTATTCATTTTCACACAGAGGAGGCAGGTTGGGTCTTAGCGCATGTATACACTTCGGCACAAACAAAAAAAAAAAGAAAAAAAGAATGACCTTAAAATCAGGCCTGATGAAGAGGAAAAATCAATAAACTGAGATCCCAGATGACCCGCCGTAGGTTTTTTTCCCCCTCGCGACATCTGTTCGCCCATGTTCGACACGGATATTTGGAGTAATATCTTGTAAAACCCGTTAATCGGGTTAGAGGTGACAGACGTTCGCAGCTAAGTCAGTTACTTAATCTTTTCACTGCCAGTGGGCCCACGTTGTCTTTGAATTCATTGTAAATTCTTCCCCAAAAGACAATGGGTACAGAGTGGTGTCAGCAAGAGGCATAGATCCACATGAGCCCCCGCAACCGCGGCGGCTCATGAGGATCTATACCCCTTGCAGCTGGCTTGTGTTCACTGTTACCTGACAGTGAAAGGTTAACACCCTTGTTGCATGCAGCCGACTGTAATGCATACAAAACCGGTTGCCGCTTGCACAAAAAGGTCACGCGTTTTTTGTTCACAGCCTGACACAGAGATCAACACTTGTAGTGGTTCTGTATCCCGGATCAACTATTTATTGAGCCCCTACTTTAGAAAATGCCCAAATTTGGGAGATGCCTTTTTAAGACGACATTAAATCAGGAGATAGATCGACCATTATAGTTCAAGGGTGGTGCCAGAATAGCTCGGCGCCTTGAGGCGCCGAGCTATCTGGCACCACCCTTGAACTATAATGGTCTATCCTTATTTTGCTTTAGTGTGTCATGGCTGAAGGAGTGATGCAGTTTGCTTGATATTATTAGTTGTATTACGAGTTGGGCTTTGCCAGTGGTTCTTGTCGCCTCTCGGGTCCGGCCGGGGGGGGGGGGGGGGGGGGGGGGGGGGGGGTCAATGCTGGACGTATGAGTCGAGGACTTTAGCCCGAAACTCTTACCTCCGACATTGACCTCCCTGATCGGATCCGTGAGGTGACAAGAACCACTGAGAAAGCCTAACTCGTAATAAAACGATTTTGTCTTCAACTGTAAAATAGTATAAACGTGAAGTATACCATTGAAAGAACCCCAGGTTTAGTAGTATTAGTGCGTATGACGCAGAGATTCAGAGGGCGGAAATTTCAGTACTTCCTACTGTCAGTCAACAACTTCGCGCGAACTGCATAATTATGCCCGAAATTTCTCTAATTTAACACATTTTCTTCTTTATTTTTGTTTGTTGTTGTATGAAATTGGTACCATGGGCCGAACACAACTCGTGCATGTAGTTATTTCTATGCCTAACTGGCTCAATTTAAAAAAAAAATAATTAGCTTTTTGTTTTTTGACGTTTCCACTACGACCAGGCAACGTAGGACCTTCGCTTGGATTTTTTTTTTTAACCAATTGTTCAGTATTTAAAAAAAAAATTGGTACCAATGGTATCACATAACACTTACATACTGTTCTTTTTGTTATGTAACCCCCTAAGTTGTTTATTTATTAGCATTTTCTTTGCTGAGAGATTTGACTGAATAGAGATTAGGGTATGTTTGTACTGAAAAATGTGATTGGCCAGTGACGTATATGGGGAAAACGTTGATGATGATGTCCACTTGTAATGCGCATCCACTCCATGCTAGCAGCATGCTCAGGGCGCAAAATAAATAAATAAATAAATAAAATAAAATTTAAAAAAAAGGAAAAAAATTTAAAAAATAAAATAAATAAAAACAACACGCGCAACTTCTGGTGCACAGTAGTCCTAGAATTAAAAGTCAAGAAACAGTTGGGTTTTGAGGTGCCTCCTGAAGGTGCCAATGCAGTCAATGTCCCTCAAGGATTGTGGTAGTCCATTCCACAGCCTAGGTCCGCAGTGTGAAAATGCCCGGAAACCAAGTCGCTTCTTTGTGTGGCTTTCAACACTTGGGGTGCAGAGTTTGGACCTGACAGCAGAACGGAGCTGCCTCGGAGGGTTATGGCGTGGGACTATTTCCCGGAGGTACTCTGGTGAGTCTGGGTCATTTATAGACTTGTGGCACAAAGTGAGAATCTTGTGATCAATTCTTTGCTTGACTGGAAGCCAGTGCAACTGCTTAAGGACTGGTGTGATATGCTCCCTTCTTTTGGTTCTTGTGACAATTCTGGCGGCCGTGTTCTGAACCAGTTGAAGACGTCTGAGTTGTTGCTCTGGCAGAACTCAAAGACATTTTTTTCCTGTGGTCTAGTCTGGATAGGACAAGGGCAACGGCGATAGCATTTGCAGCTTTGGCTGTCAGGACAGGTCGTAGTTTCCCAAGGGAGTGAAAATGGAAGTAGCATCCCCTGACAACAGCACTGATATGGTCTTCCATGGTAAGACTGGTATCGACAAAGACACCAAGATCTCGGACAGTCTTGGAGAAAGGGATGAGAGACTCACCAACACGGATGGCATCAAGAGCTTCCACACCCAGTTTGTTCTTGGGTCCACACAGAATTGCCTCGGTCTTATCATCATTTAACTTCAGCATGTTGGTTGACATCCAGGACTTGATTTCTTGGCAGCACGACTCGATTTTCTGCACTGTCTGAGAAGCGGAGACACTGTCAGGATGAAATGAGTCATAGAGACCAGAGTCATCTGCAAACAACTGTCGCCCTAACCTGTATTTGTCAATCACACATCCTAACTTAGTGGTGTAGAGAGAGAACAGAACAGGCCCTAAGACGGACCCTTGAGAAACCCCGCATACTAGCCGGGTAACATCAGACGCCACACCATTAACACTGACGTGCTGGAATCTGTCCTCAAGGTACGACCGAAACCACTGTAAGACACAGTCCGTGATACCAAACTCAAGCTGAAGTTTCTGCAGCAGTATCTGGTGATCTATGGTATCAAATGCCGCACTGAGATCCAGCAGTACCAGGAGTGAGTGGTCACCGCGATCAGCTGCACAGAGAATATCATTTAAGACACGCAGCACTGCGGTCTCTGTAGATTTATCCAGTAGCTGGTACCTAGACACATGATCAGCCAGACTATCGGCCACCACACGTTCTAAGAGCTTGGACAGATATGGAAGGTTTGATACTGGCCCATAGTTCTTAGGAGCATAAGGGTCCAAGTTTGACTTCTTCAAGAGAGGACGAATCACAGCAGTCTAAAAGGCTCCTGGAACAACACTGGTGAAGAGACTGCGGTTGATGATGTGAAGAATAACTGGCAGAAGAATGTCCGACTTCTCCAAGACTATTTTGGTGGGGATCGGGTCAACACTAGAGAACGTGGACTTGGATTTTGCAATGACTTTGTGCAGTTGATCAGCATAGACTGGCACAAACACTGAGAAAGGATCGCCAGCAAAAGCGGATGAATGTTCCTGGCTATCAGGTTTACCACTTGTGTTCTCCTTTAACAGCTGCTCTCTGATGGCACCAATCTTATCGTTAAAGAAGTGGGACAAGGCAGCAGCCAAGTCACTGCTCATGTCAGGAAGAATAGGAGATTTTGCCTCCTTGCCAAGCAGTCTGCTCACAATCCTGAAACATTTTCCTAGGGTCTGAAGCGCAGCATCAAGTTCAGACTGAATATGTGTACTCTTTGCCTGACGAACCACCTGTGTGCAGTGATTGCGTGCCTTTCTATACAAGTCTTTGTGCACTTCTAGACAGGTTCTACGATACTGACACTCTGCACGATGACGCGCCTGGTTTGCAGCAAGAACATCGGAATTATACCATGAGGTATCAGGGCGAAAAGGAATTTGCTTTACAGTTTCTGGTGCATACTTGTCAAGAAGGGAAGTCATTGTACAGTTGTACACACTCTGACACATCTGACGGTGGGGTCTTGATCAATGGTGAGTTACCAAGTTCACAACGAAAAGCTTGAACATTCATTCCTTTGATGTTTCTACATCTGACTTTCAGCTTTGGAGTCCTAGGTTTTGCCAGTCGCATGGAGAAAGTGATTAGAAAGTGATCAGAGAGCTGCATGTCCTCCGCACACACCGTGTGAATAAGACTGGGTGACAGAGACGAAGGGGTAACAACCCAATCCAAAATGTGGCCTCGTTCGTGGGTTTGTACACCGACTAACTGAGATAGGTCTAGGGAGCTGAAGAGCTGCATGAACTGCTTGGTATCAGAATCATTCTTATTGTCCCAGTGATATTAAAGTCACCAAGTACAACCAGTTTTTGTGTTGTGACCACAGTACTTGAGAGGAAGAGTGAAAATTCCTCCCGATGCTTATTTATCTTTGATGGGGGAGGGTGGTACAAACAGAATAGCCTCACAGTCACTAATTTTTTAGAAATGGTGAATGTCAATGTTTTCAAAAGTAGTGAACATTTTTGTAGAGCACAATCTCACATTCATAGAACTTGTGAATCAGAGCCACACCCCCACCACTTCTCCGTGAACGTGGTTTATTGATGACGGTGTAGCCTGGAGGGGTCAATGCTGCGATGGTCACTTCATCCCCTTTTTCCTTCAACCAAGACTGTTATCACAAGAACATCAAGTTTCTTATCCACAATACAGGCATAGATATCACTAGTCTTGCTGGCTGACTGTACATTCCAAAGACCAACATGCAGTCCTCTCTTGCAGGCAGTTCTTTTCCCCCCTCTAATACCTCTATGTGATTTGCTTTTGATAAGTCCCAAGTGTCTGCATCTGGTAAGTGCACACGTGTCTAGTGCACATTTACTAGTTGAACAAATCTCTCAGAGCTACTGAAGTGTACTTTGACACTGTCATCATGAGAATACATCAACACTGGGTCTGTTCTGTCCACCAAAAGTAAAAAAACACACAAATCACATAACAAAATACACCATCTTGTAGGTAATCTTCTGAGGAACAACCGTGCACCAAATATAAATGAGAAAATTAAATGTAGACAACAAAAGAAGACTAAGAATGTGAGAGATGTGAACTGCTGCTCCTTTTCAGCGCATGAACACTACTCACTACAAAACGTTTTGCCCGTCGTGTAACGTTGTCATCATAGCATGTGTTGTTGTGACAAAAAGACTCCCGTTGCCTTGAGAACGGGTGACCAGGGGAAAAAGACGTATAGAGATAGGCCAATGAAAACAGTTTTGTACCGTACTAGTGCGTTGGGCTTCTACTAATGCCGATAACATCTTAACACAAATTTCTTTCTGTTCTTTGCTTTACTAATTTCTGCGGAATATAATCAGCCGTAAGCAGCACGGCTATTGGTCCGTTCATTTGATTCCAGACTAATCTTTAATCCTTTGACTGTCGGTAGCGGTTTTGTCATGGGGAATCACCTCGACAAAAACCGCTACCAACAATCACAGGGCTAGACTGCTGGTACTAGTGTGTGTTGTACTGTGATTTTGGATCTAAAGTGTGGGATTTCGAAACTGGAATCACAGACCAGCGCAAGGGGACAATGGCCAGAAAGTGGTCGCAGTATTTGCCTCCCACGGGTCTTACAGGTACCAGTAAAAAAAAAAAAAAAAGAAGCTACTCTTGTATTCCATTGTCCCTGTCAAATTGTGGTTACGTGCAAATGCGAAAACTAGGGCACTCGTTTCTTTACGTCATTCGGCTTACGTAATTAGTCGATGTATTCCTATGGATTATGCCATGCAATAGACTGCCCTAATTTATGACGATACAAATCTCGCTTACTGTCTTTTGCAAATTAGGTCACTAGTGCACACAAATTTACTTACTTGTCTACGATTTGTTAAAAGAAAAATTGCAAAGGCTGACGTCAAACGGTGTCGATAACAAATGAGTGCAACCAGTATATGTCAAGAGTGTGTGTTGTGCAATAGTTTCCAGGCATTTACTTTGATCGAGTCTATATGTAGTCAGAAAAACAGTGTATTTATCCGATATATCCCAAGAGTCTGTCGTGAAACGGTGTCCACACAGTCATTTGGATACAGCTCGAATGCTATGACATCTGAGTCCCGGGATCATTCTTTACCGGGTTTATATAACTAAAGAATTTTATTGAGGGGTGGGGTGGGGTGAAGGTACTTTGGAAAAGTGATTGACTTTTAGTGCCAGAGCCAAAATGATAGATTGTCCGTGAGCTAATGAGCTAACCAGACACTGCCCTTGCGCTGTCATGGGCAGTTCATTTTTCCTTTCTGTGTGTGTGAATGGTGAAGGGTACAACTGCATGTGGAACGTCGAGTGACTGCTGGAAATGGGCACACAATTTTTGACATATGTATATGGTCTCGGATTTAAACACACAAAAAAAGGGTAGATGAATACATTAAAAACAATCCATAGTTTGCTTCGCATGAGACAGTGAAGTTTTCTGATTATTCGACGCCAGGAGTGAAAGTTTACTTCGCTGAAAGTGAATTGTACCCTGGTCTGTGATTTTGGACCTTACGGCATCCGACCGTAAGGTCCAAAATCACAGTCCAGGACAACGACCGTCATAACGGTAGCGTGTGTACTGCCACTGATGGTGGTGATGCCTCCCTTGTGTCTCTGGCTCTGTCGCCTTCAGACGGTCTTGTTGGGTAACACTGCCTTTCCAGATAGTGGCAATTCGATTACGTACCGCGTGTTTTACGGCGCTGGGTCTGCCTCATAGAGAACGGTCGACATCCAGGCCCAGACTGATATCTCCCGAGAATCTGCTGCTGTCATACGAAAAGTATCCGGACAGTCGGTCGTCCGTTGTGAAGAAAAGTGTGCGCCTGTCTGTGAGTTTCGGACGTTATTGTTGGAAACCGTGAATGCCGCAGACCCCGCGGGAATGTCGGCTGTAAGGTCAGTTGCATGAGTGAGCCTAGTCTTGCTCCAGCCACTAAGCAAGGTGTTCCGCTATAGCGGAGCACCTTGCTTAGTGGCTGGAGCAGGACTAAGCTCACTCATGCAATTGACCCCGGAATCTCAGGTCAGCTCAATAAATGATGGTGGCGCCTTTCGAGAAAGTCTCCAGAAAATTGTCTCCGACGGCCAAAGGGTTGATCAGGTCTTTGGAAGAACTAACGAATCGACAAGACTGCCCAGTGAGAGCAGTCTATTGTTTTGTAAAAAAACCGAGATTTTCATTGTAACACATTGAAAATCTTGCTTTTCACAAAAAAATGGACTTACTGCCTTTTTCCTTCACGTGACTGAGTTGTTTTGAGATCATTGATAATGATGTGCTGTGATATCACGATACAAGGAGACTCGCTTGAAGCAACCCTCCCCCCCCCCCCCTCCTGTCTGTCTCTCTCTCTCTCTCTCTCTCTCTCTCTCTCTCTCTCTCTCTCTCTCTCTCTCTCTCCCCACCCGGGTCTGCCATGGGGGACTTGGGTGGGGTTAACTACTTTTTAGTTCCCAGGGTCACCCTGGTCAGCCCCACAGGGTGGGTTTTCCCATCTATTCTGGGGCATGTGTTTCTGTCTACCCTTGGTCCATTCACTTGTATTTTCCTTTTTTCAACTCTCCCTACTGTCTGCGCTTCCGGTAGCTCTTGATATTGGATGTGTGTTGCTAAATGGTCTTAGGTTTATTTAGGGTATTAGACCGGCTGGCGACATACATTCAATATTTTGTTTAGTTTTTTTTTTTCACAAACAGTGCAGGCAATTCCTGAGAAAGTCTTGTTGCTGTCGGGACGTTAAGCAATGTACAACCAGCTACAACCAATCTCTCTCTCTCTCTCTCTCTCTCTCTCTCTCTCTCTCTCTCTCTCTCTCTCTCTCTCTCTCTCTCTCTCTCTCTCTCTTTTGCTGTTGTTGGTTGCATCGTTAGAAATGACATCACATCGTTGCACTTTCAGCAGCCTGGTAAAACCGACATTTAACTCTTAAATTTCTAGAAATAAATGACTTCCATTCTATAGAGTGGAAGTCATTTAGTTCTGGGAGTTCAAGAGTTAAATTGTCAAAGGCCTAACTTGTACCCGTTTGTGGAAAAAGTCGGATTGGAGGACACGGAACCAGATACAGCCTTTGACGATGATATATTGGCTTGATCAGTGTAGGGATTAGCTTCATTTGTATCTGTTCGCTATCGCAGAAAATGTCATCCGGTTTCAGTGGTTACTTGAACGAAAAGAAAAACTGCGGACCAATAAGTTTGTCGATGGCCTGCGCACACCTACATATATGTATTGCATAAAATTGAGACAAGGAAGAAGTGAACTCGGTGTGAAGGTGCACACGTACTTACTTATGCATTGCAAATTGCATATAAGTAAGACGAGTAAGAAAAGAAGCTGGGCGATTTTGCAGTTTCTGCAAGGGGATCTATCTTTTTTTCGAATATCAAACGCCAGAGTCAGTTAACAATATCCATGTGTACCGAGCGATATTTCAGCCAATGGATGTACTCTTCCTGGTTGAATTTTGACTGACATTTGAATAGATGTGTACTTTGTTGCGTGCCCCCTCCCCCCTCCCCGAGTGGGTACCGTTTGCGGGGGTATCTGCCATATAAATCCACGCGGGAGTACTCCACACGTACACTTCTATTCGAACGAGATGCTTTAGAATCTCGTTTGAATGAAAGTGTACGTGTGGGGTACTCTCCGTGTGGGTCTTATTTGGGGAGTACTCCTGCAAACGACACGGGATTACTTCTTGAAGAGTCCTGGTGGGGTGAAAGGTGGCGGGAGGGGGGGGGGGGGTGTGAATAACTCGTTCAAATTACAACTCACACCTCGTCGGTCAGTGGAGCAATGTTGCCTAAAAAACATGTCGATCCGTGCCTGCCGCCGCAGGGTCTCGTGAGAAATGAATGCACGCGTCTTGCAGACGACAGCTTTTGATTGAGATATTGCCCAGATGTGCAAAGAACCTTCGGGCCGACGTCGGCCGCTGTGGGCCCGCGCACTGTCGTGCGCGGGCCCACTGCGGCCGACGTCCGCCCGAGGGTCTTTGCTGACTGGGTTGTGCTTGCACGGCACCGCTCATGTTCAGCGACTCCACTTTCATTTCCGCTGGCGGCTTGCTTTCTGGACTTTACTGGAGACGCGGGGTACTCCCGGCACTAAACGTTTTCCCTAAGCGCGCATTGGGTTCAGTATCCAGGAAACAGGCTGCGGGTGCCCACGAGGATCAGTCTCTTATTATGGCTGAATTTACACCTGTACTGTGTTTGTCTGATCTTCAGTGCTGGAACGAAGATCTCTTCGCGCCTTATTTCCGATAAATGACTATAACTATTGGTTATATTGCTAAATCAGAAGTACATCAAACATTGCACGGACTTCAGACATTCCGTCGATTCATTCGGCTCTCTTCATTTGCAATAGGCGTATAATTGTTCTTATGAGCCTCTGCAGCCGCCGTGATGATTCCTGCAGGAATCATCGCGACAAGATCCGCTATCGACATGGGGACGTAGCTTAGTGGATAAGACACTGCGCTGGCAGTCGTAAGATCTCGGGTTCGAATCCCCTGGTGGGTAGGAATGGGATGTGGACTTTTCCTCATTACCATCGAGTCAAATTTATGTACAGACTCGGCTTACGGTTGCCTGTCTCGCCTTCGTGTGCACAGCTAGCACGCATAATCATCAAGCGCGCACGTTAAAAATCCCATTACCACTAATCGAAAAGAGAAGGCCCGGTAGGGCCGGTGAAATGGAAACAGAAATATTTCACATGCACCGAAGTTAATAGCCGGGTGGAGGTTTGCACATAAAGTAGCGCTTAGTAGCAGCAGGCTTTCAAAGCTCCAGCTTCCACCCCTACGGCGGCGCCTTGAGCATCTTTAATTAGATGGATATGTGCGCCTTGGAGACACCGTACCATACCATACCATACCATACCATACCGACGGCCAAAGGGTTAACTCATTCGCGGCCAGACGAAACCGGATGCGGCTGGCCGCGAATGAGTTAATGAACATCCTTGTGTATGCAAACTAAACAGCGCCTTCGGGTGTTCGTGTCGGTACTGTAGAGTAGTTTTTCTCTGGGGTCACAAGGAAGTTCTGGAGAACTTTCCGTACTGGGAATCACCGTCATAACTCTTTTTAACGAGTCCCCTCAGATTCGTGACAGACGCAATGAAGTCGACGGTAATGTCCTGACGGTAATCTTACGTCCATCCGAAAGTCATTCGTCACGTCTTTCTTACTATCAGGGCGAATTTGTAATTACGTGCCTTTGATCTGTTCTAACGAAGTGCGCTTTGAGCATCTGCACGACTTTTGGCGGAGCCCTGGTTTTGGTACACATTCGTTGACTACATTGTACTTTGAGTGGTGGGGCTTTCGGAAAAGCTACGGTAGATCTGAACACGCAAGCACGCGCGCGCGCGCACGCGCTCACTCATTAACATAGAGACAGACAGACAGACAGGAGAGAGAGAGAGAGAGAGAGAGAGAGAGAGAGAGAGAGAGAGAGAGAGAGAGAGAGCATCCAGCAGAGCGAGAGAGAGAAAGGGGGGGGGGGGGGGGAGAAAATGAGAGAGAGAGAGAGAGAGAGAGAGAGAGAGAGAGAGAGAGAGATCGTGGAACAGGGTGTGTGTGGGAGGGGGTGGGGGGTGAGAAAATTTTATGAAAGAGAGAGAGAGAGCCCACCTCTCCATATGCAAAGCAATGTTGATTTTCGTCCCTTTTCTTTGGGCCCTGTAGCGCATAAAATCTCTGTAACCCGGCCTGCCAGAAGTTGTTCGATAATTATGCGTGATGCCGCTACTTTAGTGTTCTTTCAAACCG